>JADRCD010187282.1:20229-32298 GCA_019843815.1 Montemys delectorum
TCATGAGGAGAAGGGAGACATAACTTTTCAGGACTGGTTGAGGTTTCATTGGATTTCCTTTCTGTCCCAGGATTTCTGTCTCTCCAGCATTTCTCTTCTGAGAGGCATTGGTCTAGAGAACACTTTGTCAAACAATGCGGACTGTGCATAGACACTTAACTGTCGTTGCTGGCTGCTTCGTTCATCTAAGCTTCTGGATTAACTCCAGTGTATTCCTTTCCTAGGCCACTTGGTGTCTCGCCACAAGTCTGTCTTCATATTTATGAGTATCTAATATATTTTCTCCTTTGCTTTATTTAGTATTAGAGAAAGTAGGAGTGGCTCAGGCATGGCTGTCAAATCACATGTGTCTGTGTCTTTGGGGATGGACACACCAAGCTGCTTCCTATATTTGTTGTCTCGGGGTCACACATGGCTTTGCATGAGGTCATCTTTGTCAGGGTTAGGAAAGCACCCACCTGCTGCTTGGCTTGGATTGCATGTTTGTGAGTTTATTGGACTCTGCAGAGTCTGACAGGTTGGGAGGTTTCAGCTCTGTGTCATCAGTATGTGGACAAAGGTTTTCTAGTGTGAGTCTATTCTTACCTCCTCCTGGTGAGCTCTACCTATCTTATTAACTCCTAATGAATGCCACTTACTGCTTTTTTAAATGATAGGAATATTTTATCTGTTTTTATTGTGTTTCTGACCATTTATTTCTGTTTGTCCTAAAATTTAATTTTGCTGTTTACTTTTTAAAAATCACTTGTGTTTTGTTTTGTTTTGTTTTTTGGTTTTTCAAGACAGGGTTTCTCTGTGTAGCCCTGGCTGTCCTGGAACTCACTCTGTAGACCAGGCTGGCCTGGAACTCAGAAATCCGCCTGCCTCTGCCTCCCAAGTGCTGGGATTACAGACGTGTACCACCACTGCCCAGCTTGTTTTGTTTTCTTGATCAATCATGATCCTAGAGGTTGTTAACTATGGGGTCTTGTCATGTCTCTGACGACTTGCTGTCTGTAAGGTGTGCTGTCTGTTTGCTTGCTTTTGCCGTGTAGCTTTGTTATTAGGTACATGAAGACTTTTGGCAGGTTTCCAGTGCACACTGTATCTTTCACAGTTGTTAATTACTATTTGTTTCCTTGTTTAGTGTTGGATAAGGTTGAACTTAGTCTGTGTGCCTGTTTTATTTATCCTTTTGCTTTCAGCTCTGCTGAGGATCATTTTAGCTGCATCTGGTGTTAGAATTTATGTTTTTCATGCAGCCCAATCTGCAAGCTTTTTTTTCTTAAACAGATATTTCCTTGTTGATACCATTCAGCTTTGTGGCTCTGGTGGTCAAGCTCTGGGCCCCCCACACACCAGGCAAGCCCTCTCCCACTGAAGTATAATTGGGATGTATACTGTTTATTAATGACCTACTTTGTGTTGGGGCTGTTTGGTTTGGTGTTGTATTTCATGTTGAAGTTGCTTTTTTCTGTGCTTAAGAAAAGGTTTGTACCTCACGGTGTGTCTCGTTCTTTCTAGACAATGCCTACTTTAAAATCTATCCAGTCAAGTTTAACATAACATTTCTTTAAAATGTTTTTTTTTTTTTTAAAAAAAATCTTTTCTCTTTTTAAATTAACTTTTAGTTGTACAGAAAATGGATGTTGTGATATTTTCATATGTGTATATTTCTGATTTCATGTTCCCTCCTCCGTGACCCTCCATTGCCGCCCCCTCTTCCTGGTCACTCCTCAACTGAAAAGTTTTACCTTCTGCTTTCACATTAACTTTAGACCTGCATATGAGAGAAAAGAAAAGGTGTTTATTTTGTCATTGTTCCCTGCCCCCCCCCATGACTTTTTGCTGTCCTTTCCCCATGTTGCCGTCTCCCTACCCATTGCTTAGAAGGGCTGAGGGCTGAATTCTTGGAGGCCTACTGAAGTGGCTATACTTGATACATTTCTCTGCAGTCCTCTATAGACTGGATCATGGAGCTGACCCCAGTACAACCTTGGAAGCACAGGTGTGGTGCTGTGGGAACAACAGGTCCTGTGTGGAAGCAAGTCTCCCCATAGGGAGCAAGCTCTTGGTGCTTGGCCAGCTCAACTGGGTCTACACAGTGGAGGCCTCCAGATTCCTGGACTTCTTAATGAAGGCTACCAGAGCACTGACAAACCCTACTGTTTTACACTGTCTGACCTAAGTGCAGCCAGCCAAGGGAAAGACTAGACTGGCTTTTGTCAGTTCTTTTCTTGGGCACCATATAAGAAAGATGGCCATCATTTGAGGAACCATTTCTACAACTACCTTTGAAGTCTTGGTGGTACTGACTGTGTTATAGAGATGTATGTAGATGTGTGTGTGTGTGTGTGTGTGTGTGTGTGTGTGTGTGTGTGTAGGGGCCCTTATGCACCCCCTGCAACATCGACTGTCCTGGGCTTATATATAATTTTTCTCACCTGTGTTTCTTTCTCTCTTTATAACTTTGTTGATTTGGAATTTGTTGTCATTTCATGCTTTCTCACATTGCTCTTGGGAGCCCTTCTTTCTGTTCTCTCAGCTCCTGTTTGCATTTTAACTTTGGAGATGTGTTTGCCAGGACCTCTTCATTATATCGGCGTTTCCTTGCATGACACTCACAGCTCTGAGACTTCCTGACACTGACTTCCTGCTGTTACTTCTCTGCCCATTTTTTGCTTTGATTTCTCAGTACTTACTCTCAGTTTCCTTGTCACGTATCTGTCTTGATCAGCACATGGCTTCAGAAGGGCCACACCAGGCCAAACAGTTCCACTGAGGTTTATTGGCAGAGAGAGGGGCAAGGTAGTGGCAGAAAGAGAAGGGGCGGGGGGGAGGGCCTTTCTTTATATATGGATGATGATGTAATCACAGGTGAAAGTGCAAGGTGAGCCAAGTGGATTCTGGGAATATGGTGGCTGTTGCCTTGGCAACAGGTGTGCGGGTCTCGCCTATATGATGTCCCGGGTTTTGGATACCAACCAAACAGTACCTTTATCAGTTTCTTTGTGATTAGTACTTATTATTGTTTTTGTCTTGGGTTTTGAGTCAGAAGCTCACTTTGTAGCCGAGGCTGGACTCAAATTTGCAACAATCCTCCTGCTTCAGCCTCCCCAATGCTGGGGTTGCAAGTACAAGCCACTGTTCATTTAAAATGGAGCCTTGTTCCCCCAGATTGGCAGTTTTGGGAGGTAGGACATGGGAGGAAGGGGACAGGGTCTCCAGTAAGAAGCAATGGTAAAGAGAGGTTTATACTCTGTCCTGCAGTGAATTCCCTTGAGGCAGCTGTATTCTGTAGAGAGCTTCTAGGGAGCGCTGTTCTTCCAGGGCTTGGCCTTGACTCAGCACCAAAGCTAATGCCTTCCTTGTGGGGGTAACTACCAAGACACTACAGGTGTGCACCAAATCTTGGAGGTTCATCCATGTCCCCCTGGGTCCCAGGAACTCTGTCTGGAACACGACCACTGCTCCATCCAGGTTCATAGACTTTTGTTTACCCTCTGTTGACCTTAAAGGCTTTGTGTTTGCATTTGTAAATTTTGGCTTCATAAAACATCTTTTTTAATGTTTTTGAATTTTTTTTTTTTTTTTTTTTTTCCCTACTTTTAATTTTGTCTCATGAACACAGAAGCCATAGGTATCTCTGGGTGTAGCCCTCTTCCAGTTGGCATAGAAGTAGCCTGCTTACCATGGTGTCCAGCAGCCACAGGAGGGGCCATGCTGACCATCCCTTGCTGTGGAGCCCTCCCTTCTTCAGCTTTCTGCTGTTTGGTCAAATCCAGGAGGAGTGGCCATTGGTCTCCACTGCCTGGCAGGAGTCCTAAGCTCCCTTTCCTTATGAGGTGAACACATCACATCGGCCAAAGGCAGCAGTGCTGTTAGTGTTACTGCTTTTGATGCTACAGTGTACTTCAGACCAGGCCACCCTTTGTTTCCCTTGGATAAGATATTAATTTGTTTGCCATCCAGTGGCTCTCATAAGTCACTCCAGCATGAGTGGCTTTTGATGTGGAATTGTCAGCACTCTGGAAGGAGGGAGTGTGGCTGAGGATGTGCCTCCTTTTGTCAGGCCCTAGTACCATCCTATTTTCCTTTCTAGTTAAGAGTCCTTCCTTGCAATTATAGTTGGAGCTGACATGAGGAGGCTGGAGGTTTTTAAAGAATCCAGTTTCTATTTTTATAGCTGAAACCAAAACCATGCTCTGGCATTGGCGGTGATGAGAAGCTGGTGAGTTAGACTTGAAGCCTC
This sequence comes from Montemys delectorum, assembly GCA_019843815.1. Taxonomy (NCBI): domain Eukaryota; kingdom Metazoa; phylum Chordata; class Mammalia; order Rodentia; family Muridae; genus Montemys; species Montemys delectorum. The sequence continues at coordinate 24,461 of JADRCD010187282.1, forward strand.
TCTAGAGGTTCCGTCCACTGCCCTATTTTTGGAGATATACAAGCAGGTCTTTGAGCATGCTAGAGAGTCTTCCATAATGGAGTTGTCTTGTATAGAAGAACCTGAAATTTCGGTGCTGCAAGCCAGCTCAGACTTTAAACCCTGCTGCAGCAGTGGAAAACACTGGGATGGAGAAGACCCTGCTGTAACTGTGCACCCTACACCAAGGGCCGGGACTCAGGTTGTGAGTGGTTAAGTCATGCTAGCTAAGGAAAAGTCCTCAGAAATCCTAGCATAAAGAACTGACAAAAGGGCTGACAGCGCCCGCCCGGAGCTGACAGAACGCAGACCACATGTGCATGACTTGGCACCCTCAGAGCTGGTACTTTGGACTGGGTCCTTTCCAGGCACTAAGAAGGGGGACCCTTCACAGCAGCTCGCCCTTTATTCCTCTCCTCTGTGTAGAGTTTGTTTGAATAGCGGATTGTAAGAGGACTCATGGATGAGGAGTTCTCTTTTCTTAGTAGAGCTGAGATTCCCTTCAGGGTGTGAAAGTGGTAGCCACGCCCTTTTTGATGCAAATTCCATAATTCCATTGTAGAATAACTTGTTCTTCTGCAAGAAACTATCCCAGCTCCCCAGCTCCCCAGCACGGTCTTAGGGCTGAAGATCCCTCCACGCCAGCCGGTGGCTCTCAGTACCTACAACAGATAAGAGATTCTGGGTCCATTGAGTGTGGCCAGGAGGCACCGGTCTACTGTGTTTGTCTTTTCCACATTGTGTGTAAATGTTCCAGCCATACTTGTCACCCAACCTCATAGAGAAGAAGGGAATTCTGTGAGTTTGAAGTTCTTATTTGTGGATGCATCTTGTCATTAGGTTGGAAAGATAGAAATGAGTGAGGACGCTGCCAACATAAGACACATCTCATCTGCCTGAGGAAGGGTCATGTAGCCAGTGAACACCAGAGTACTGGGGCAGAGAAATTAATTTAAAATTTGCCATTGGTCCTGGAAATCCTATTCTAAGTGTATATAGTAGGAAAGGAGTGAAGATGTAAGATAATGTATGTGTAATAATTTCAGGATTTGGGAGGGGTGGAGTTAGGGAGCTGGCTCAGTGGTTAAGAGTACTGTCTACGCTTCAGAGGCTCCATCTGTTATGGGATTTGATACCCTCTTCTGTCATGCAGGCATACACACATGTGTATGAATAAATAGATCTTTTAAAAAGTTTTATATACCACCGCTCAAATGATCAAGAGCACTGTAAGGCATATAAGATGATCCCTATTTTGTATTTAAACATCAGTATATTTGTGCATAGATTTCAGGGTATATCTTGACATCTGGCTACACATTCAATTGCTATTTGTAGTAGCTATTTTTATAGAGATCAAAAAATGGAAAGTTTGTATGCTTCTTTTTAATTTATAGTTTGTATACTTTAAAATTTCACTCAACTTGTACTGCTTTCATAGTGAGAGAAAATAGTAAAGATATTTATATCTGAAATACATTGTCCATGTTCAGAGCTGTCGGGGAAGCTGTGACATGACCCTGCACACCAAACTGCCACATTGGTGCTGGGGCGTCCTTGCACTGTTGGCTGAAGGCATCCTAAGCCATGCTGATGTCTTAGGTAGTTCTCATGTTTTCCTCTGCAGTGAGGAGACTGCTCACGTCTGGCATAGTGACCCAGGTGTTTCCGCTGCACGACACTGAAGCCCTGAAGAAGCTTGAGGACACATGGTACACTCGGTTTGCTCTGAAGTATCAGCCCATAGGTATGTGTCACTGCCTGTGTCCCACTGATGAAGCCGCTGTCTGTCTGCTCAGTGCTTTCCTGCCAGCACTTAGCAGCTGCATGGGCAAGAAGATGGCTTGGTGGCTTTGTTCTTTTTAAAATCTCATGTAGGCTTTGGCTAAATTTGATCTACAACCTAGGTAGTTCAGAGCAGCCGTTGTGAATATATATCTTCTAAAATAAGATCTCATTTGTTTTTAGTTTTGTGTATATGTGTGTGTGGCTGTGCATGTAGGTGCCTAAAAAGGCCGGAAGAGGGCGCCAGGGCCTGGAGCTGCAGTTACAGCAATTCCAAGCTGCCGGATGTAGTTTAGAATGAATGGGTCCTGTTCAAGAGCAGCATGCACTCTTAACTGCTAAGCTTATCTCTCCAACAAAGGTAAACCATGTCTTCATATGAGGATAGCTTGACTGTGAATATTTAGTATTTGAAATTTTCTATCCCCATTGTGGTGGCCACACTATGCTTGAGTTGAGTCAGACTCAATGAGAGATCCTTTATTTTCTCTGAATAAGATTAACTTTCCTGCCGGGCAGTGGTGGCGCACACCTTTAATCCCAGCACTTGGGAGGCAGAGGCAGGTGGATTTCTGAGTTCAAGGATAGCATGGTCTACAGAATGAGTTCCAGGACAGCCAGGACTACACAGAGAAAACCTGTCTCAAAAAAAAAAAAAAAAAAAAAAAAAAAAAAAAAAAAAAAAAAAAAAACCCCAAAACAAACAGACAAACAAACAAAAAAGAATAACTTTCCTGGTATATGTTGAATATTACTTTATGGAAAGCTACAGCAATATTAATGTTTAAACATTTTGGGTTGGTTATGTGTTTGAGTAAACCTTTTTGTCAGTGCTGGAGATTAAACATTGAGCATGCTAGGTAAATGCTCTACCACCAAGCACACACGGCCTTTGCTAAGATTTTAAGCATGGAGACAATATTCAAATTGGAGCTTCACTAAGTGTTGCTGTCATCTCATTTCCTTTAAAGAACATTTATTTTATTTTATTTTATTTTATTTTAAGAGAAGCCTTCTTTCTATATTTTTCCACAAACAACTATTTACAATGTTGAACAAGAAACAAGATTGAAGCTAGTAAGATGGCCAAGGGTTAAGACGCTTTGTGGCTCCTGCAGGGAACTTGACTTTGGTTCCAGCAAGTCAAGTTGGATGGCTCACAACCACCTACAACTCCTGCTTCAGGGAAATCTGGTGCCCTCTTCCTGCCTCTGAAGGCACTGTACTATAACTCTGGTTCCAGGGGATCTATGGTACCTCATTCTGACTTCTGTGGGCACTGTATGCATGGAGTGTATGTGTATACATTCAGACATACACATATACATAAACTACACTAAAAAACTAAAACAATAAAATCCAATGTATAATTAAGTACTAGTTCCTCTCAATTGTCCCCCTCTTTCCCACTCCCTCATCCCATCCTTGTCCCAGCTCAGCTGCTCTGAGGCCCAGGGAGTTGCTGTATGAATGGCCTTTTTGGTTTGGCAGCAGGCTGCCCAGGCTACTTCCTGACCAATACTCATATGAAGGTGTGCACAAAAATCCTTGTCTCGATTTGGGAAGAAAGTATCTGTTAGATGAAAGGAAAGTAAGGGAGAAACTGAGGTAAGGCCCCTGACAGAGTAGCTGACATCAGCAGCTGATGCCTGAGCTATCAACTTGGGAAATGCAAGGCTTGACATGCTGACAGGTGGGGTGTTTGTGCTGCATGCAGAATAGAGTTGGCACCCCACATGGAATGGGAATGGAGGTGTAAAGGATCATCAACCACTGAAAACCCACACCTGCTTATGCCGTAGAAAGGAAACCCATGCCTGCTTATGCCGTAGAAAGGAAACCCATGCCTGCTTATGCCGTAGAAAGGAAACCCATGCCTGCTTATGCCGTAGAAAGGAAACACACGCCTGCTTATGCCACGGAAAGGAAACCCACGCCTGCTTATGCCGTAGTAAGGTGGTCATCTTTGATGGCCTGACCTCTGTCCTTCCCATCTTTCCACTGCAGACAGCATTCGTGGCTACTTTGGGGAGACAATCGCTCTGTACTTTGGGTTCCTGGAGTACTTCACCTTTGCCTTAATCCCCATGGCCATCATCGGACTGCCCTACTACCTGTTTGTGTGGGAAGACTACGACAAGTATGTCATCTTTGCCTCATTCAACCTCATCTGGTCCACAGTGATCCTGGAGGTGTGGAAGCGTGGCTGTGCCAACATGACCTATCGCTGGGGGACACTGGTCATGAAGAGGCAGTTTGAGGAGCCCCGGCCAGGGTTTCATGGAGTCCTCGGCATCAATTCAGTCACGGGCAGGGAGGAGCCCCTCTACTCTAGCTATAAGAGACAACTGCGCATCTACCTAGTCTCTCTGCCATTTGTGTGCCTCTGCCTTTATTTCTCCCTCTATGTCATGATGATCTACTTTGAAATGGAGGACTGGGCCTTGAGTCTCCACGAGGACAGTGGGTCTGAGTGGACCAGCCTCCTGTTGTATGTGCCCAGTATTATCTATGCTGTTGTGATTGAGATCATGAACCGCCTCTATCGATATGCTGCTGAGTTCCTAACATCTTGGGGTAAGTCTCCACACTTCCTCCCATGTCTCTTTGCCTTTAAGAAGTGGTGCTTGAGGTCAGAGGGTCAGGGAGCAATGGCTCAGCTGGTAAAGGCACTGTCCTCTATTCTGAGGAATGAATTTTATCTCCGAGAGACCTACATAGTAGAAGGAGAGAACCAGCTGTGACCTACACACACACACACACGTACCTGCACACACATGCACACATACATAGCACTTATACATGCTACACAAAATAAAAGTAAAAGAGTAAGTTGTTGCTTAGATGTTTGGGCTCACATGACTGAAGAATAGATAGCGTCCTCTGGGCTTGCTATAGAGGCCTAAGACACAGCTCACCTGTGACCTTCACTCATCTCCAGACCGTGGCTCCACAGTGCTCTTATCCAATGTGACATGCCTGGTTCTGGGTGCCCCTCTGAACATTAGTTTCTCATTTCCACCTTGTGACGTACCATGAATTAGCAACTCTTCTACGCTTTTGTGGATAAGGAGGTATTGATGTTTACCAACACTGTACAGTATAGTCAGGGTAGTTCAGCCATACCTGTGTAAAACCTGTCCAATACCATGACACTATCTCACTCTGAGGGGAATTAAGTCTCCAGAGCAGCTGAGATTTTCATCCTCCTGTCGCTGGTGGCACCTCAAGGGTGGGTGCACACACATGCATCCGTGGGAAAGAGAACCGGGAGAGAGTTTAAAAGGGGAGTTCATAGGTCATTCAGTATTTGTCCATGCAAGCAAATGTGTTGTGTTATCCTGTGGGAAGAGGTCTGGGCCTTAACTTAATGGACCCAATGTTGTAAGTTTCTATCTATTTTCTAGTAACAGCGGCCAGTTTTCTCAGGGCTTTCTTTGTGCTGGGTCATATGTTCTGATGTCCACAGCCACACAGGCAGCGGCCAGTCCTTACTATAGGGCAGGAGGCTGAAAAGTAGGAGGTAGCATGGATGGCCTGAGGTCAGGTAATATGGACTGGTAACGGTCGGTTCTCACTGCAGGAGTCCCTCAAGATGTTCTCTGTTCTTGCTTCTGTTGTCTTGGGGCCACTGTACAATGTCTCTATTTCTAGGTGAGGCTAGAATCTGCGTTCAGGTTTGCCCGTTCCAAGGCCCTGTACACAGCTGTGTCCCCTCCTTTGTAACCATTTTACTAGTACAGTACTGGCTCTTCTTTTGAGTGGCTGGGTATAGGCTCATTTGCCAACACTTCCCAGATTTCTTTTTCTTGTATTTAGAAAAAAAAATCATCCCCAATCACAATGATATTTCGATGGATGAGAGTGTGCCCTTACTGATGTTCTCGGATAGCTGTGACTGACAGCCAGAGATGCCCAGGGCCTCTGAGCACAGTCCCACTAATTTGCCAATGACAACACACCTACATTGCTTCTTGTCTGAGATAATCTTCTCTCCCTCTTCACATTATAGAGAATCACAGACTGGAATCTGCCTACCAGAATCATCTTGTTCTGAAAGTGTTGGTGGTAAGTGGCATCTTCTAGGCCGTGACATCTCTCAGCCAGTGCCACCCTGCTACCTCCTGGTATGGGACAAGAGTTCAAGTCTGTAGGCACAAAGTGACTTCCAGGTCTGCCCTACTCAGTGTAGTAGGGTCTTTCTGCATGGTCACCTGGGTCCCAGCATCCCCATGGGGCAGCCTTAGGCTCCATGAAGGAAAAGGAGAGAGCCGGCCCCTGCAGGTGCTGCTGGCCTGGAGGATGCTTGGTAAGAGCAGGCTTTGTACATCACAGCAGGGAGCCTGGGTGTCTCTGTGTGAGGCAGGGTGCAGGGCCCTGATCTCCTCCCAGGTAGGCACTGTGAGCAATTTTGTGCAGTTTCTCCTCATCCCTGCTCTTGCCCTTAGCTCTGCTCCTCCTCATCCCTGCACTTGCCCTTAGCTCTGCTCCTCCTCATCCCTGCTCTTGCCCTTAGCTCTGCTCCTCCTCATCCCTGCACTTGCCCTTGCTCCTCCTCATCCCTGCACTTGTCCTTAGCTCTGTGCTTTGGACTCCTCTCACCTCCAGAGTTGATAGTTGAGTTCAGCCCTGAGGGGAAAGGGAAGCACCCAAAGCCACTGTCTGCAGCAGTTTTAGGTGGGATTTGCAGTTGCTGTCTGCTGCTGCAGAGCTCCTCACACTGTTGTCTTCTTTGGCAGTTCAACTTTCTGAATTGCTTCGCCTCGCTCTTCTACATTGCCTTTGTCCTGAAGGACATGAAGCTTCTGCGCCAGGTGAGTGTGGTAACGGTGCTGAGGGGAGGCTGTGCTTTATGCTTTTATCTTGTCTATGTTTATTCCCCTTTAAATAATAAGCACTGGCACCAGCTTGATGTAGTGTGCTCAGCAGAGAAGTTAGTTAAGTCTAATTTTCCTGCAAATAAGCCATGTGGTGTGAGGCAGCAGTTCTGATGCTCAGGTGTCACGAGTCTTTGACCTGTGGTCCACGATGTGGGTGGTTAGGATAACCTTTAACAGGTCTTGCAAATTTCATTTTTACATTAATAACACATTACACCTGAGAGAGTAGTAGGTCTTGTGTGGTGCTGTTTCTTGTCCAAAATGTTTGAGAAAGTCCTGCCTGCATTTATAGTGTCATAGTTTCTGGATCATATAAAACCAGTAACTAATAAAGCTAATAAATTGAATTCAAAGTATTAATTTTTTCTCTTAAAAATGTACATTTTGTTTGTATGAGTTCTGAGCCATATATACCTATATGCCAAGTACCTGATACCCAGGTTGGAGTGGGGAGACAGAAGAGGGCATCAGATCCCTTGTAACAGGAATTACAGATGATTGTGAGCTGCCATGTCTGCCATGTCGGTGCTGGGAATTGAACCCTCATCCTCTGGAAGAACAGCCAGTGCTCTTTACTACTAGCTATCTCTGCAGTCCTTCAAAGTAGCGACTTCTTCTGTATGTGCATACAGGTGTGCAAGCAGAGGCAAGTCTAATGTTGGGTCTTTTTTGATTACTTTCCACTTTACTTTTTTGAGATATAGTCTCTCACTAAACCTGGGGTTTGTCAATTCAGAAGGACCAGCTGTCCAGCGAGCCCCAAGGATCTTCCTGTCTCTGCCTCCCCAGCACTGGGATGCTGACCCTAATCACCATGTCCATCTCTTTACTTAGGGAATCTGAACTCAGGTCCTCATGTTTGCACAGCAGGCATTTCACTGGCGGAGCTATCACCACAGCTCACCTTGTAGAATACTTTAGTCAGCAATGATTCCCACCCTGTGAAACCTGGCGGTTTGTAGTAACATGCTATAGTTGGCTAAGATGACAAAGATCACCATCACAATGTCAGGTTAACTTACTTTCCTAAGAACTCTGAATTGGCTGGCTGGCTAGCCATCCACCAACCCACCCACCCACCCACTCACCCATCCATCCACCCATCCATCCATCCATCCACCCACCCACCCACCCACCCATCCACCCATCCACCCC
>JADRCD010187284.1:0-15427 GCA_019843815.1 Montemys delectorum
CTAGTGCTACCTGCCCTTGCTAAATCTGACTGAAGCATTTCTTTCCTGTGATCCTAGTTGTGTCAGAACTCCTCAGAGTCAAGCTGTCTCTGTGATCCTGTGATTCTGAGATCGTGTGATCTTGGGCTTCTTAGATCACAGAGTCACTGGGCTGCTGGCGTAGTTCCTGTGTGCTTGGTCCAGATGGTCCCAGTTACTCCTAGTGTTAGGATAGATGTTGGTTCCTCCTCACCTCTGATCCTGGGTGTGTCAGAGCACCTGGGAGTGGAGCTTCCTCTGGGTGTTGTGGGACTGGCTGCAGAGCTTGTGCCCAAGGTCTGCTCTGGACACCAGCCCAGACAGACTGGAAGAATTATTTATTTTATGTATAGGAGTACACTGTAGCTGTCTTCAGAAGAGGATATTGCATCCCATGTGGTTGCTGGGAATTGAAGTTAGGACCTCTGGAAGATCAGTCTGTGCTCTTAACCATTGAGCCATCTCTCTAACCCGGGATGTCCGCCTTGATCCTCAATTTCATTGGGTACCGTAGGTTCACAATAAACACTTGCTGTTCTCTTACTTCCTCTGTCTTTTGTCTCTCCAGCCTCTGTCACATCATAACTAATTTTTCTTGCTCTATAGCTATTTTTCTTGTTGTACATTTATTATTTTAATCCTTTTAAAGAGGAAATAATGTAAAGATTGCAGTTGGAAGTAGGGAAGGGTTTACTTTGGTGGTTAGAATTGCAGTAACTACCTAGATGGCTTTTTCAAATGATGTTTCTATCCCCTCATGTCCTATCCTTGCTCTCAAGGGATCTGAGATCTTCCCATTTTTTTAATACAGGAAGAGTCTATCTATATAATAAGATTGTCTTTTGGGGTGCCCTACTGTGATTCATTGTCTCAGAGATTCCTCCATATCTGGAGTCTCCTCAAATATATTTCACCCAAACTCAAAGATTTCTCTGGAGATGATCTGGGGCAAATTTTTCTCTGGGGCTTTCTGTCAGATGTATCCTGTCTTCTGCCATGATTCTGTCATGTCCTCTGCTTTCTGCAATGTTGGTGGGTTTTCTCCTTCTCGAATCATATTGGGTTTTTCTTGTAAGTGAGTTGGGTGCTAGATGTTAATGTTGCTTTTATCTCCTCAGATGATGGGAAGAGAGTTGTACTGGAGCTGTGTGAATACACAGTTGGGGCTGAACCCAGAGTGTTTCTTTGTCCTAACAGTGCCCCCCCTCACACCACCCCCACCATCCGTGTCTAGCTTGATCTCTCTCTTTATGTGCTCTTAAGTAGCTTCTCTTTCCTGTTCTTGTGCTGTTCTTGTGAGAGTTGGGTGTATCCTATATCTGACTCATTCTGTAAAATCTTTCTCTGATTTGTCACCTTGTCTGCCTTTCAATTAGATGTCACTTTCAAACATGGCTGCTTCCTTCAATAAACTAACCTTACCTTCCTTGTTGGGGATTAAAGGTGTGTACCAAGGGTATCTGTAGTCTAGCCAGATCATACTGTAATCCAGAGCATGGCTGCATTCTAGCCAGATCACACAGACCCAGAAAGTCTTTGGATGCAATTCCTTTCCAGAATAGCCATGTTGCTAGATTACAGTTCCTTTATAAATTCTGTCTTCAGACATTAAAATGTAAGAGGTGAAGCTACCTGTCCTTCAAAAGGTCACTGGCACAGCCTGGCTGCCAGTTGTATTTCCCCTGAGCTCCCTCTTAATGTTATCCCCACACTGGGCAGGTGCTTCAACGCAGGGTCCCAGCCTCTGTTTAGCTCACATCTGGCCTTTGCTGAAGACACCGATTCTTGCGTATCTCAGCAAAGACTGACCCTTCCCGATTACGTCATTTACCACCTTCAGGTTTCTTTTGACCATTTAGGAACTTCATTAATTATTTTCCTCTTCATCTCATTTTTGATTTTGTCATTGCAGTGGCAATATCACCTAACCACTAGGAGTTGTGGGTTTGTGCTTCCTCCCTGCCTCCCCCCATCCTCTCTTCTTCTTCCTCCCTTTTTCCCTCTTTTCCTCTCTCTTCCTCTTCCCTTCTCTCCTTTAAAGTAAAGTTTTCACACTAGTCCAGGTTGGCTAAGAAATCACTGCAAGGCTCCAGCTGGCCTCAGTCTCCTGGTGATCCTCGTGCCTCAGCCACCCAGTGGTGTTCTTATACGAATGAGCCTGAATTTATTTCTCCCTTGACAACACTGCATTGTGACATTGTCCAAGCTCATTAATCTTTGTATATTTTACTGCTTTCACCTGTACTGTGGGAATCTAGTAAGATGATCCATGGAGTTATTGGTACCCAACAGCTGGGGTAATAGAGTAAGTCTCTGTAGGTAGGTGAAAGAGGAGGTATATACCAACCCGGAGTGAAACTGACTATTGGCTCCTTGATAGACATCGCCCCACAGGTTTTCCACAGTGGTCCTGTATATTAGATATCATTGGTTTTGTTTTTATAGAGGAGGAAACCAGATATCAGCAGCTTTCACTAAGTCACACAGAGAATAAATAACTTAGCAGACTTCAGATGAGGCCTGTCTTAGGCTTATGTGGGCACTGCCTGTATAACAAAGAGTTACAAATTACATCTAGGCCTCTCTTTGTTCCTGGGTCCTGTAATTATGCGCATGTGTGAGCCTGTTAACTAATCCACTCCATACATTCTTATTTCTTTCCGGATGACAGATTGCTAGATGCTCTGGATATAGACATGGCCCTGTCCTCCTGGAATTTGAAGTCTGGACAGAAAATAGCAACCACGAGTATAATTAAGCCAAGGGCTACTGCAGTAAATGCCTTGAGTAATGTTCTAGTGCTAAGAAAGGATAAGACAGATCAGTCACGGCTCCTAAGATGTTTAGCCAAGGTTTTAGAAAGGTACCCAGAAATGTGACAGGGGGGTTTCTAGCTGGAGGGGGGTTCATGTGTGTAGGTTCTGCTTACATAATGGAACTGAGAGACATCTCAGGGGTGAACTTTTGGGTGAGTGATGCTAAATGGGACAGTTCAGGTGGGCAGAGATGAGACTCAGCAGGGCCTTGTGGATGTGCACGGAGTGGGGATGAGTTCAGTGTGGTCTTTGTATGGTTTTCTATAGGTGAGTCATAATGTCATTTGCTTTGTAGGACTCTGGCTGCCCTGAAACTAACTCTGTTGATCACGCTGGCATGGAACTCAGAGATCTACCTGCTTCTGCCTCCCCAGTGCTGGGATTAAAAAGCCAGCTGTGGCAAGGGATTGTCTATACTCTCATTTCTGGAGGTTAGGATAGGAAGAATTTAGGGCTATCTAGCTAGTCATTCTAGCCAATAAACCCTCAGTTCAATGAGGGACACTAAAAAACAAGGTGGATTTGGGTGTGTTTGCACATGCCTTTATTTCTAGCACTTAGAGGCCGAGTAAGGTGAATCTCTGTGAGTTGGAGGCTAGCTGCTGATCTATGTGGACCAGCCAGGGCCACAAGGTGTCAATAAAACAAATTAAAACAAAAACCAACCAGCCAACCAAACAAAAAAGCAATAAAGGAAGACATCAGATGTTGACCCCTGCCTTTCGTAGACACCACACTGTCACAGTTGGATTTATAGAGTCTTTCACTTTATTTTGTTCTTGTTAGTTTATGTTGCTGGTGATTAAACCAAACAGGCATGCTGGGCAAGCTTTCTGTCACTGAGCTATAACCAAGCCCTTTTATTTACATTATATTATAGTACAAACTATAGTATTATAGTACACACATGTGTACACATGTGTGCTTGCATGCTAGTGTGCCCCGCCCTCAGGTCTCTCTCTCTCTTTCTCTCCCAAGTTTTGGGTTCTCTCAACTCCTAATTTCTGGGTAGATATTTGGGATGTCTTAATGGGAATTAGAGAAGGATCAGAGCACATAGCAGGCAAATAAAGGGCCAGTCCAGAAGAACAGAGTGTCTGGAGGCTGAGGCAGGGCCATCTTAGGTTCAAGGCCAGATTACACACTGAGACTGTAAAATATTAAGTTGTACCTGTGAATAGAATGGTTTCTTCTATGTCATCTATGCTTCAGCTTTAGAAAGAATTGAAAGTAGATGTTCCTGTGTCAGAATTGTCATTTTTAACTTGGGACAGTACTAAAGAGTACTCCAACCCTAAACTTTGCAATATTTGGCAAACATATCCACTAGTGAAAATGTAGTTTGTGTGCTGACACAGGAACATCAATAACTTGTAAATTATTTCCCATAAGGTGAAGTCATTTTTTATAGTGTCAACAATACATTCTAAGGGGGCTCCTTATGTAGCCTAGGATGACCTTGAACTCAAAATCTTCCTGCCTCAGGTTGTACGATTTTACCTCTTTTCTAGTAAAAACTTGCTGAGCAGCAGTGTGATATGAATCTAGACAGCTGGAGGTGGAGCTCAAAGGTGGCGCAGTTGGGCAGAATATGGGTTTGGTCCCTAGCTCTGGGAAAAGCAAAAGGTCTTGTGGGGACATTTGCTATTAAAAGGTCAGCAAAATTAAAATGAAAATGAGATCAGCTCTTAAGGCATTTCTATTTGCTCTAGGTTCTTAACTATGAAAATCCTATTAAGCAAAAAATATTATTTTATTACATCTACGAAGTTGGAGAGAGTGAGTATGTTATTGTCATTAGGAAAAAAGTTTATCATAAACTGTTATGTTTTGTATCACCTAAAACTTTTAAGAGCACAGATAGATAGGCCTTTTAGTTAATGTCAGCTGTCAACTTGACACAGCCTAGGGGGATTGCTTCAATCAGATTGGCCTCTAGGCAGCTTGAGGGGCTATTTTCTTGAGTTAATTGTGGTCGAAGGCTGAATAGATGGCCCTGGCTTCTATAAGGAAGCCAAGGAGCAAGTTAGTAAGTAGCGTTCTGTGCTTCCTGCCTCAGCTTGAATCCCTGCCCTGACTTCCCTCAGTGGTGGACTACATATAACCTTTACGATTAAATAAACATTTTCCTCCCTAAGTTGCTTTTGATGTTGCGGGAAATATTAAAAAGGAGCCAGCACATTCCGGCGCTACACTCCTGCCGGCAATCTCTCTGCCCCGGTGGGCCTGGTTGGCCATTCACTGGTGGGCAATGGCCGACCTGTTTTTATGTCATGGAGACTCTCTGGCCTGGAGCTCCCGAAACATCTCCACCCAGCTCGCTAAGTTCCTATTGGCATTACTACGCCAGTACCATGCTTCAAAATCTCTCATGGCCTTTGTGGTGATCCTCAGGCAAACCCACACTTTGCCACCCAGACGAGCCTCCATGTGAAGGAAGACACAACACAAACTTAGTTTTGAAACAACAGTAACTCAATCGCTGGGCTGGGCGCAACAAGTAGAATCCTAACGTGTAAGCCTTATTAAGTCTAAATCCTCCCGTGGTGAATACTGACCGATCCGCCATTGATACTGGGAGACACTTGTAGCTACTTCTTGTCCTCACCCTATCCCCATGCAAAAAGACCTAGTTTTCTCCTGCTTCCTCTCTTCTCCTCTCCACCAGGAAGTTCCGCCTACTCGCCCACTGATTGGCTCCTTTATTCATTAGGGGATTGGTTCACTAGAAGTCACCTGAGTATGACTCCCTGTTCGCAGCCCCTCCCTGTCACCTGAGTATGACTCCCTGTTCGCAGCCCCTCCCTGGAGAGCGGAGTTATCATCAACTTATGAACAGAGCCTGGCCCATCCACAACTTATTTATCACAGCAACAGTAAAGCAAACTAGAACAGTAGGGTAGAGAAAGATTTAAGGAAGGTAACAACTGTAGCCTGAAGAAAAATACTCTATTAATTCTAGAATTAATAATTATTAATTCTAGACATTTGGTGTGACTTTAGTCTTTGACATGGCTGATATAATGGTGCTTTCTGAATGAGTTCTTTTTCTAAAATTTTATTTATTTATTTTTATGTATATTTGATGGTTTTTCTGAAGATGTGTCTGTGTGAGGGTGTCAGATACCCTGTAATAGGAGTTCCAGGCAGTTGTGAGCCAGCTGGGAACTTGAGTCCTCTGGAAGAGCAGCCAGTGCTCTTAACCACTGAACCATCTTTCCAGCCCCTGAATGAATTCTTATTGTCTCCAGAAACAAGGGTATGAATAGGGCATCATTCTGGGTGTAGAGGGAAGCAAGGTGTTCTGACGGGGCTGCCAAGGCCCTGAAGCTTGAGTATGCACAATATTGAAGCCATCAGAGAGACACCTGAGGCCAGGCTGGAGAATGCCAGAGGTCAGACTGAGAGAACAGTTGAAGGCTTAAAGATGGCGAAGGTGAGAGCTCACTGAGGAGTCTGGTGGGCTAAGGAAGAGGAGGAAAGGGTGAGTGACCCTTTCATGGTCAAGTTTGAAGCCAACAGCAGGAACTGTTATGACCCATGCTGGCTATTATACCTTGACTGTGCCTTGCGTTAGGTGACTTTAAAGAGCACTGAGGTTAGAGAGACATTGGCCCAAGGTGGGTCAGGAGTTGGAGGTAGATAAAGTGCTAAGGTTAAGGACTGGACTGTTTATCAGGAGTTTCACGTGAAGCCTGTCTGTGCTCTGAGTGCTGTTGGAGAGGAGTTGGCCTAAAGTTCCGGTGATTGCGGGCCTTGGCCTGCATTTAGTTTGTTCAAAGCTTCAAAGTCATGCATATTCTTCATTTGCAACATTGGGAATTCTGTTCGAAAAAGCTTTTGATGACCTTGAGAGGGTCACGAACAAACCTGGATCTAATGATCGACAGCTAGCTTTCCCTCTGCATTTAGGGATTACAAAATATATTCTTTGAACATCATTTTTCAGTAATATTTGGTGAAGATGCTGCCCTTGGCAGAGTCTCCAGTGCACTGTTGGTTTACAAGGCACTATTTTAAGTTCCTTCTCTCTACTGCTTCCTATATTCCTTCCCAAAGACTTTCTGGAGACGGGCATTGGCCTGCATACATTTTAAGCAGTAGGACAATAGGAAGGACTGAGTCTGATCTGTTGACAGGAGAGACTGTAGTATTCTCCCAGCACCAATGGTTGTTCCTGCACACCAGAGTTTATCTCTCGCCTCTGTTACTGTTTCATAGGCCATGGCCACTTGCCTCTGTTATCAGTTTACACATAGGCCATGTGCATTCTTTTACCTTCAGTTCATAACACCTGGCTAGGGTGCTCTCCTCAAACACTGGCTCCCTCTCGCTCCTTTTCTACTGAAAGTTGTAGCTTTTGTTTACAGACACTTCACCATTTGGTCGTTTCTCTCCATTTGCTTTCTTTTCTAGATATTGTTTAGCAACTTAGGGTTTACCTCATCCACCCACCTCTGGAGGCTTACTGCGTTTGCAGCTTTTATAGCTCTGGGATTTCTGCAAACCATCAGATAAATTCCTGTGATAGATTCTAGACCTTTCTTCCTACCTTATCCTTTTATTTTGTTTTTAAAACCATGTTATAACAACTATTAAGAAACTGGTCATTTTTTTCCATATGTTACAAGTTTTGATACAATATAACTTTACTTTTCACAGGGCAAACTCAGAAAATGAACCTCTTCCAGTCAATAACAAGTGCCTTGGATAACTCATTGGCCAGAGACCCCACTGCAGGTAAACTTAATGCACGTGTCTCCTTCCCCTTCCTGCTTCCCCACCCTTAGGTTGTCCCCATTTTCAGTGTCAAGTTTTATTCCTTTCTTTCTCCTCATCTTCTTTCCCTTAAGATCTGTTTCAATCCTCTTATGATAACCTCTTTGCGCTCCCAATGCGCACACATACACCTAGGTTCTATACATGAGAGAAAACAGGCTGTATTTATTTTATCTTTCCGAGTCTGGTTTATTTTAACCAATGTAATGATTTCTGGTTTCACCCATTTTACTGCCAGTTTCATGGCTCTCTCAACTCTTAAGATGTGGGTAGATATTTGGGATGTTTTAATGGGAATTAGAGAAGGACAGGAGCACATGGCAGGCAAATAGAGGGCAAGTCCTTCCAAGATTGGACATCTAGGCAGATCATCAAAGCAAAAGGATCTACTTGCAGTGTTAGCCCATGCTTATCCCACTAATTTCTGATACATTGTGTATATCTTTGCTAACTTGCCCTTTACATTACATGTGGCCCCCTTATTATATGTTGCTTTCTGACTGACACCTGCTGGCTACTCCCATTAGCTTAGTATGTAGAAAAAAATGAGGAAATGCCACTTTGTGTAGATATTTAACCATAGCATAAAGATTAGGTTTGCATATGTTTTGGTTGTTTTTGTATTGAACTTGTTAATATTTTGTGGAAATGATAATTTTAGTATTTTTGTTTTTAAAATCAATTTTTAAGTTGATACATACAGAGCTGTGGAATTTACTATGACACTGTCACATGTAGGTGTCATAGTTTGTTCTGATGTATCTCCTTCCCCTAACCCACTTTCCTACCCTTAGGTTGTCCCTGTTCTGCTTTCAATGTCAAATTTTATTCCTCTCTTTCTCCTCATCTTCCTTCCCTTAGGATCTGTTTCAATCCTCTCATGATAATGCACACACACATGCACACTCTCACATATGCCTAGGTTCTAGATGAGAGAGAGCAGGTGATATTTATTTTATCTTTCTGAGTCTGCTTTATTTTAACCAATGTTTCTGGTTTCACCCATTTTCCTGCCAATGTCATGATTTCATTTTTTCTTGTGGTTGAAAAAATGTTTGCTAGTGCATATGTAGCACATATTTGAAAGAATTTTACAAGTAATTTAATTTTTAAAATTTATTTTCAGTTATTTGTATGTTATCTATAGTGGGCATATGCATTTGAGTGCAAGTCTTCATGGAGGCTAGAGATGTTCGAGGTGTCAGATTGCCCTGGAACTAGAGTTTCAGGAAGTTGTTAGCTACCTTCAGTGAGTGCTGGGAATCAGACTTGATTCCTATGCAAGGTCAGTGTACACTCTTAACTGCTGAGCCTCTTGATCTTGCTGGGTGCTTAAACTTTGGTTGACTTTGTATTCACATACATAATTATGTATGTGTGTGTGTGTGTATATGTGTGTGTGTATATATATGTATGTATACACATATATGTATTATACATATGCAGGATTTTGTGTATATATTTACACATGTATGATATATGCAAACAGATATTATGTATATATATGTGTATGTATTTTGTGTATGTATACCATCTTTGTATTACACAAGCATGAGTATATATGTATACGCATAATTTCAAATCTAAATATTTAAGCTTCTTATTTTTCATGACTTAAAATTTGGGGACTACTAAATATATTCTTTGAACAATCCTTTTTCAGTAATATTTGGTGAAGATGTTGCCTTTGGTGGAGTCTTCCGGTGCACTGTTGGTTTACGAGACAAATATGGTAAGTTATCAGCTATGTAAACAGCATTCAGTAGAATATTTACTCAAGGATCCTGACAATTTAAGACATATCTGAAACGTTGCTGTATTATTGTTTGGTTGGGTTCCTTTTATTTTGGTAACATCCTGCAGAGTTCTATGGCCTAGGTTTCTCCAAATTTGTTCTAGCTGGAATCTTCTAATGTAGTTTGTAGTATATGTATGACAAATTGCAAACCGCCAAAACAATCATTCATCTACCCAAGGACCTCTTCCTCTTGCCATCACCATAGTCAAGTTCAGTCCTGTTGTCTCTTAACTCAAGATTCTGCCCATTTAGTAAGAGTGGATATTTTGTTGCTGTTGGTGATTGTGGTGGTCTGAATATGCTTGGCCCAGGGAGTGGCACTAATAGGAGGCGTGGCCTTGTTGGAGGGAGGGTGCCACTGTAGCAGTAGACTCAGAGACCCTCCTCCCAGCTGCCTGGGAGACAGTCAGTCCTCTCCTGGCTGCAGTTAGATCAAGATGTAGAACTCTTAGCTTCTCCAGCACCCTGTCTGCCTGGATGCCGCTGTGGCTTCTCAGCACGATGACAATGAGCTGAACCTCTGAACCTGTTAAGGCATCCCTAATTAAATGCTGCCCTTTATAAGAGTTGCCTTGGTCATGGTGTCTCTTCACCATAGTGGAAACTCTAACTAAGACATTGGTAGAGATTTAGTTTGTATTGCAGCATTGGTTTACATGGTTGTGAAGGTCTGTCCAGTTTGTGGGGAAGCTCAGGCAGGATTCCTATGGTTCAGTCTGGAAGCCAAATTTAGTTTCCTTTGGGAAACCTCAGACTTAAAATCTGGGGATGACCAGAAAAAGCTGTGAAGTGTTCTCTGCTTAGAGGACTCAGAGCCACGGACTTAAAAGTTCTTCATAGCTAGTGGGCATCTCTGCAGCAGTTTCTAGAGCTGTGTTTGAGAAAATGTAACTGCACTGTGGCCTGGCCAAGGTGACACTGAAGTCCACCAGCTGTAGCCCCTTCTCTGAGTCTTTGCTCACAGCCAATTTGTGTCTCTTGCACGTCACACATTTCCTTTCTACATGCTGATTTCATTGCCCTTTCACTCAGAGGTAGAGCCATCCGAGCTTGAGCTTGTCTTGATTCTAAGGATGCTCCGCCTTCTGACTTGCTAATGAATGCATTTCTTCTTTTACTGTTAGTCATGCCTTTCTGGTGCCCTGTGCTTTATTTCTCCATTCACTCTTGCCTAATCTCAAAGCAGGGACATTCAGGCTTAGGAGAAGTTCGCATCAGTCGTCTGCCTGTGGCCTGTGCCCCGGAGTGCTCAGGCGTGTTCTGAATGGGCAGTGAGGGTGGTTAAGAGCTTTAACAAAATTTATTGTGTTTCTCTGTTGCCCCGTTCTTGTGGTTGGCGTATCGCGTTCCGTGAGGTGTACTGAGAACAGTCAACATGTTCTTTTTTCCTGCCCACTGGTAACAGGGTTCCAGCCCTCAGCTTCCTCCTGGCTGTGTGTTCTGGGAGCCTTTGAGAGGCGGAAGAAGCGGGTTAAAAGGCTGTCTTCTGTACTGCAGACTCTTAGCCACTTTGAAATCTTTTCTTTTTTTTTTTTTGGTTTTCCGAGACAGGGTTTCTCTGTGTAGCCCTGGCTGTCCTGGAACTCACTCTGTAGACCAGGCTGGCCTCGAACTCAGAAATCCGCCTGCCTCTGCCTCCCAAGTGCTGGGATTAAAGGCGTGCGCCACCGCCGCCCGGCCACTTTTAAATCTTTGGGGGGGGGGGGGGGGAAAAAGAAACCTTTTATGCATTTGATTTCAGAGAGACGAGTGTACATTGTATACTCTTTCAGGAAGTGTAGAGGAGAGTGTAAACATTGCTCAGGTATTTCCAGAGATAATCACCGGGCACATCTGAATACGTGTACCCCTGGAGCAGAGCTAAATAGGTTTATATATATTAATATTTAAGAGGCAGAATTATGCTTTTTTAACAGCTTGGTGTTTTCTCTGTGTGGTGCAGCTGCATGCTGCTGAGGGCAGTCCCTTCTTAGCTGACTCGATGGGATGTATTTAAGCTGTGGAGAATTTTCTGGCTCTTTCCACAAGGTCACATGTGTGATTCTTTACCGAATCCATTCTGTCTGGGGCATTTCATCCATGTTTTCTCCTGTTGACATACTAGCAACGTCTGACTTTCTTCTAATTTATACCTCTACCCTGAGCTTGAGAGTCATAGATTCACTATTCTACCCCAAATCTTCACATTAGAGTCTCACAGTATGTTGATTGTCAGCTTTTACCAAACTATGCAGATCTGTCTGCGAGACCTGGGATCTGAGGACCTTAAAGAATGGGGCAGACCACAGTCTAATGCTGTCGACCATCTTACTTCAGTTTCAGTGTACTTTCATACACGAACGTAGCAAAGAAAGCGATGATCTAACAAAGGTTGTTTGAGGTCAGAAAATCATGATCAGTAAAACGTGGATAAGCATCAGTAAGCACATAACTAGATATTAACAGGGCAGCCATTTCTCAGAACTTTCTCAGGACAGACACATTTTAATTGCCTGGTGCATTCTATAGATCGTATCTGGGGAAGCGTGAGAGTGAGGCAAAAGGCCAGATCCAGATTCGCGCGCATCTTTCATCTTGCTTCTTTAGCTTCAGCATCGTGTCAGAGTAACTCACAGCACCAGTGTGCAAAGGCGCTCTGGGGGTCTGCGTTCGAATCTCAAAAGATCTGAATCTGATGGAGATGGACAGTTACGTTACTGCTCTGTGACCAATTTCTATTTTCAGAACTAACGGGTACTGTGGATGCTGGAGAGAGTATGTATGAAAATAAGTTTCTCTTACACTTACAGATGTATTTCTGATTCATGAAATGAAAAAGGAGAAAAAAAGAGAAAGGAACAAACCCACAAAAATCAAATAAACACTTAAAAAGATAATCTCTGCTCTTCTGAGTGTACTTCAGGAATTTTTCAGTTTCACATAAATACGTCTGCTTACCATTATTTTGTGGAGTTAAAGTAAAAAAAAATTGTAATAATATAGTTGAAGACACTTTTTTTTTTTTTAATGATGAGCTGACTCTGTTGGTTCTTGATAGCTTGACACAAGCTAGAGTCATTTGAGAAGAAGTAACCTTGACTCAGAAGATGCCCCATCAGACTGGTCTGTGGACACACCCATGTTGATTAATGATTTATGTGGGAGGGTGAAACCCACTGTGGGCAATGCCATCCCTGGGCGGGTGGTCCTGGGTTGTGTAAGAAGCAAGTCATGGAGAGCAAGCCTCTAGTCAGCTCTCCTCCATGGTCTGTGCCTGCATCTCATGTCCGACCTTGAGTCCCCACCTTGACTTCCTGTCATGCAGACATTAAGCTGGAAGGTGAAATATTCCTCTTCCTTTCCAAGTTACTTTTGTTCACAGTGTTTTATCTTAGCAATAGAAAGTGGACGGAGATACCCAGGTTTCCTGTTCTGGGAAGCCTAGTGTCTATAGTGCAGGGAGGCTCATGGCCGGTAGGTGGCAGCCTGTGCTTTTCAATGAGAGCTGAGCATTGCGCTGGTGTGGAACTGTGGCTAAGGCTTTTGCCTCTATCAAGAGGTAAAGACTGAAGTTTCGCATGTTTACTGATGTAGTACTGGAAAGCTGGACACTGCTTCGTATTGCCGTGAAGGGGCTGCATGATTAGAGGCCACGCTAAACCGGAAGCTACAGGGCTGTTTTGTACTCAGATGGTCAGGATGAATGGGAAATAAAAAGCATCAAACTGCTTCTCCTTTTCCTTTCATAGAACAGGGGTCCTTTCATTAGAACAAACTGAATGTCTTGGAATTAAAAGCAATAGAATGATAATGCCCCTAGCAACTCATTGTGTACTAAATGGCAGCTTTAAACGCGGTGGGCGCTGAGATCTGTCTAAGAGCAGCATCGAATGGAGCTAGCAGACATCAGGGAAGCTAAGGTTGAGAGAATAGTTTATATTCTTGGTTTGTGGGGAAAATGTACTCTTCTGTTGAAGGTCACATGCATATGCAACAGTCTCCTTTGACCCTGTGTGCATCAAAGGAGTACGCCTTCCATGAGACTGCTGTATGCCTTTGTAATTTTTTTCCTTTAAAAATATATTTGTTAAGTTAGCACACAAAATAACAGGTTTCTTAATGGCAGCATTTTCATAACGATTCTGTTCATCTTCCCTACTTTTTCTGGCCTCTCTCATTTCCCTTCCCTTGTTCCTGCTTGAACCCACCCCTCACCAGAACCCTCACTTCCACTTTTATACCCTGTGTGTCTTCTATTACCCTCCCCACCCACCCCAAACCACCCCCCCACCCCCACCCCCTCATGGCCCACTTTTCAGTTTTCTGTTTTCTGGTCTCTACCCACATAAACACAAATAACTCCTAAAGCTACGATCTGTGCAGTACCGTTCCGCTGGGCTGAGCTTCTTAGACTCTCTTTGGCCCATTTACTGCAGGAAACTTAGGTGAGAAAGAGAACTCAAAGGAGTCTCCTGCCCGGCCGGACATCTGCCTTTTCTCAGGCGCCGGGGTTTTTCCATTACTCCATCCATTCCTTCATACATGTGTGGCTGCCATAGCAGCTTGGGAGAGCTAATAGAACCTCTTAGCTGTTTTCCTCTCTAAACACCAGTGGACTTGTATAAGCAGATACTTTAGGATGCTGAAGCTGGGAGGGAGAAGGAGGACAATTGTGAGGCGAGAGAGAAGATTCATCTGCGATGTGGCTGTGTTTGCGAGTTGACTTTTGGCATCTGTCCTCACTGGTAGGATGGAGACGGAAGGCCAGGGGACCCCATGGACTCTTCTCCACACTTTCAGGCCATCTTTTGTGATTCTTCTGCTCCTTTTCATGCATTGCTCCCTGAATACCTTAGGCACTGTTGAATATTATTTTAAGAAGTGTCTTTTCAGAGGCAGGCGAATCTCTGAGTTCAAGGCCAGCCTGGTCTACAGAGTGAGTTCCAGGACAGCCAGGGCTACACAGAGAAACCCTGTCTTGAAAAAAACAAAACAAAACAAAACAAAACAAAACAAAAACAACCCCCCCAAAAAAAAACTCCCCAAAAAACCAAACAAACAAAAAAAGAAATGTCTTTTCCAGATTAGTTTCAAACCTGAGGAGCATATGCATAGCTTTTTGACAGGTCTCAAACTTCTCTGAATAACGATATTAATATCATCGACATAGCAAATGGCCTTCTGTTATACATTCCTACTGCCGAAAGGCTTGTCTGACTGATAGCCTTGCTTTTGGACTTAGTGTCAGGTCTGCACTGAAGAAGGACTGTCAGGGAGATGAGGGCTTAGTGTCTAGAAAACTGAAGCTCGTTTTTGCTAAAGAAGACACCTTATAAAAACATGAATCCTTTGGAGAAATGGAATATATAATTTGTTTGTTCTATTGAACTGTGCTTGTGTTTTATCAATTTCTTACACTTTTGTTCAGTTGATGGAATTACCCTCAGAAATGAGGTGGAATCTTGTTAATCCATACTTCATTTATATTGACCTGCTTATTCGCTTTGTTGATTTTTTTTTTTAAATCAATTTTTATCACAAATGACTACTTTGGAATCTACTAAAATTCAAGTTGTCAGAAGTGGCCACCGTATTTTAATTTCTCAAAGATTAAGTGAGTATTCTCTTAATGGTACTTCTGAACAATGGTTCAACAAACAGCATTTAAGAGGATGAGCTATTTAATGTTTTATAGGGTATCAGAGTTGGAGAGAAAGGAAGGCTGTGTGTAGTCCAGAGATTCTTGGCTCAGTAGTAATGAGGCTGAGAAGCCTTGATCTAGACAGATCATCTCTTACAAAAAGCCACAGAAATGGAAGTTCTGAGAGCTTAGCCATCCTGAGTGCCCAATGACGAGCAGACCAACAGTTTCTTTCCATAAAGAAGTTAGAAATGTAAAGAGTTTTTAGTCCAGGGTGATGTCATATGCCTTTAATCCCAGAAGGCAGAGTAGAGAGACAGGCAGATCCTTATGAGTTTGAGGCCAGCCAAGTCTATACAGTGGGACACCTTCCCTCAGCCATCTTCTCCCTCCCCC
>JADRCD010187286.1:0-12830 GCA_019843815.1 Montemys delectorum
AGATTTTGCAGAGGACATTGAAAATTGCTGATATGTCAACTTAGAAGCATATAAAATGGGCTATGTGAAGACACATAAAGGTCCAAAGACACTCCTATATCAGAGCTTTGAGGTTCTATGCAAAAGGAAAAAAAGACATTAAATGGGATAGGTTAATGCTGCCCAAGCTTTGGTGATAAATCATGCTCTCTCTGGTTTCTTTTTGGAGGCACTCAGAGCTATGAGTTTTCCTCATAGCACTGCTTTCATTGTGTCCCATAAGACTGAGAATGTTGTGGCCTCATTTTCATTAAACTCTGAAAAGTCTTTAATTTCTTTATTTCTTCCTTGACCAAGTTATCATTGAGTAGAGTGTTGTTCAGCTTCCACATGCATGTGGGCTTTCTATTGTTTATGTTGTTATTGAGGACCAGCCTTAGTCCATGGAGATCTGATAGGATACATGGGATTATTTCAATCTTCTTGTACCTGTTAAGGCCTGTTTTGTGAATGATTATATGGTCAATTTTGGAGAAGATACCATGAGATGATGAGAAGAAGGTGTATCCTTTTGTTTTAGGATAAAATGTTCTATAGATATCTGTTAAATCCATTTGCTTCATAATGTCAAGTTAAGGAGAGAAGCTTAAAACAATTTCCCAAAAAAATCATGGACAAGACAAAGCTGTCAACTATCTCTGTATCGATTCAATATAAATGCAGTACCTGAAGTTCTAGCTAGAGCAATAAGACAACAAAAGGAGTTCAAGGGGATACAAATTGGAAAGGAATAACTCATAGTATCACTATTAGAAGATGATATGGTAGTATACATAAGTGATTCTCTAAATTCTACCAGAGAACTCCTCCAACTGATAAATACCTTCAGCAAAGTGACTCGAAACAAAGTTAACTCAAAGAAATCAGTGGTTGTCCTTTATATAAATGATAAACGGGTTGAGAAAGAAACTAGGGAAACAACACCCTTCACAATAGCCATAAATAATATAAAATAACTTGGTGTAATGCTAACCAAGCAAGTGAAAGCCCTATATGACAAGAACCTAAAGTCCCTTGAAGAACCTGGAAGTCATGGGGGCCAGGGCAATGAGCTTCTGGTAACTTCCCCTCTCCATCGATCCTTGAATGTCCCTTCATTGTTTTTGGTACTCGGGTAATAGACATTAATCAACGTAACCAAATTTTACATAATTATTGTGACCCAAAACTGAAGATTTAATGCCTCCAAGGCAACTGTGTTCACAAATTAATTTTAATAATGAAATTCTTATTCCAAAATAAACCCATTCCATTCTTCCTTTCTGTATTCTGATAATTGGATAAATCATATACTTAACACTATCACTTTGGACACATTTTATAATTGTTGTTTTATGAACATATTCTGTAAATCAAGTAGAAGAACTAAAAAAATGTATATATTTATATAACATTTACCTGCTTATATATTTGTTTACACTGACTGGTACTTTAAAAAAGTATAACGTTGGGATTTTGAATAGTTTCAAAATCCACGAATCATGAATCAAACATTTGATACACATCACCTGGTAATCTAGGCATGCAGCAGATCCTGTAGGGGATGAACACAAGTTCAAGGAAATTAAATCACTGGAGGTGGGCTCTTGGAAGTAATTTGAGGAGTTATCTATTTTTTCATTCTTGGCTACTACAAGGTATGATTTCTGCTTAAAAGCTTCCTGCTGTGATATAATTTATACCTTTATATAGGTTCAAAAACTCAGAGACAGTCACAGTTTGCAGCAGTGAGTTATGGTAAACCATTCTTTCTTTAAGTTGATATTTTTTTTTCTTAGAAAAGTAGCAAATCTTAACTAAATTATCAAGTTGTCAGTTGAGGAGGTCCAGAATTAACTAAAAGACATGCATCTTGGAAAGTTTGTAATGGTATTTGATGAAGAGACTAACTGAGATGGTGGATCCTCTGTCACGATGGATAGAACCTTCGAACAGCATCCCAGACAGAAGGAGAGCCAGGAGACCTCTTTCCTACTTGCTTTCTTAGACTTCGAGTAAATGAGTCTACTCTGCTGCTGGCATTGTTAACATTCTTTATTGACACTGGAAATCAGTTTCCTCAGCCTTTCCCAATGGACTGAACACCAGTAATTATCCAGGAATTCCCCAAGCCTTCATTGACAAAATTGGACTTGATGATGCATCCAACCTGGTGGAGCAAAATCTGATCCTTGGGTTCTCCAGTAGCAGACTACCGAAATCAAATCTTCAAAGCCAGTTTACAAATCCCTTTAATAACATATTTTTACTCTTTTGGTCCTGTCCAAGTGAAGAATTCAGACTTATAGAGGTGATTTAGAAATGAGTGGACTTCCTTCTTCTTAAGTTTCTTGTGGTTTGTGGGTTGTTCTTCCTGTATTCTGAACTTCTCGGCTAATAACCACTCTTCAGAGAATGCATACCATGTGTGTTCTTTTGTGATTGTGTTACCTCATTCAGGATGATACTCTCCAGATCCATCCATTTCCCTAAGAATCTCATAAATTCATTGTTTTTAATAGCTGAGTAGTACTCCATTGTGTAGATGTACCACACTTTCTGTATCCATTCCTCTGTTGAGGGACATCTGGGTTGTTTCCAGTTTCTGGCTATTATAAATAAGGCTGCTACGAACATGGTGGAGCATGTGTCCTTATTACATGTTGGAGTATCTTCTGGGTATATGCCCAGGAGTGGTATAGCTGGGTCCTCTGGTAGAGTTAGAGAAAGGATCTATGGAGCTGAAGGGTTTGCAGCCCTTTAGGACGAACAACAATATGAACTAATTAGTACCCTTAGAGCTCCCAGGGATCCAACCACCAATCAAGGACTATACATGGTAGGACTGAATGTTCTGGCAGCATGTGTATAGTAGAGGATTGCAAATTCGATCATCAATAGGAGGAAAGGATCTCGGCCTTGTGAAGGTTTTGTGCCCCAGTGTAGGGGAATGCCAGGGCCAATAAGTAGGAGATGGTGGGGTGGCAGGCATGGGGATGGGGGAGGCAACAGGCGTTTGCTCTTGTTGTTTTTGTTTGTTTGTTTGTTTGTTTTTTGGAGGGGAAACTGGGAAAGGAGAAATTTACATGTAAATAAAGAAAATACCTAGTTTTTTTTTAAAAAAGAAATGAGTGGAGAATTTATTTAAAAAACAAATATTTTAATATCAATCTTTGAAAAACTCATGGAGACACATATTAGATACAATGGAAGGACAGAATAAGTATATTTATTGAAATTTTCTCAAAATGCATTAAAAATCTTAGAACATCCAACTCCTTGTGGATAGATATACCTTCTAAGACATGTGTATAGCCAAAGTCTTAGAATTTAATTCAATCAGCATTAAAAAATTCCATACTATGTGCTAAACTCAAATGTGACAAAATGAATAAGTGACGAGTCTTTGTCTTTGAAAAGACTTCACTTCTTCCCAAATTCAGGCACTTGCTGAATGTTATTTGCAGTTCTCTTTAAGTAGGCAGAGAAGGTGGTACTGAAGTTTTCTAAAAGGATTCTGTAACACTGAAATTCACATTTATTTTCAAACTTAAATTAATAGAAAACAACTGAAAAACAACAGTTTAGCAATCTGTCAATTCATTCAAAACAGGTATCTGCCAGCATGCATTTGACACCACCAGCTGGAGAGCTAAAATTATAACTTTGCAATTGCTATTTTGCCACAGGAATGGAAGAAAAACCTCAAATAATATAATTACTTGGCTTATGACTTTCTATAATTTCAAAACATTAGGTGATAGGTACAAAAAAATAGGCTGTTTTTCATCTTAATCTCTTCATGGGCTACACACACAAGCACTATTTTTTAGGGATATCTATTTTTTAGGGATCATTAATTTGCCAGTGATTTTCTACCTCACATAAGAAAACTGTTCTGTGAGTTCTGAGTGATAAAGAGAGTACTTTATCCACACTGGTTGTACGAAATAACTCATGAGTATGTGTTATCCATCACCTCCAAACATGGTCATTCTAGGATATATTCATCCTTGAGTAACAGAACCCAATCCAATTTTCCCTTCTTAGAAATATAAAAAAAAAAAAAGAAGAGGAGTATTCAATTCCAAACAGTTGCTTTACTTGGAGAAGCACCGACCTAAGATGCACTTACACTTCAGAGACACCAACGGGCACTGCTGTGTTCAGTAGGAGTAGAGGAAGGCTGGCTGGATCGTGGCATTAGAGGGAACTCTTGGTACCTGGAAAAGTGAATCTGGATTCTTACCTGTGTCATCAAAGTAGTAACGGATTCAGTACTCCTCAACTCCTAATGATTGAGAAGAAGGCAAATGGTAAAAAAAAAATCCCTCCATTACATGGATAAAATGTTTAAGAAAAGAAAAAAGAAAGGAAAAGGGATTAATTTAGTGAAATGATTTTGTTCCTAGTTTTGGAATTTTGATTTATGCCAGGATTAATTATTTCAAAATCTCCTGTGTTTTTTAAGCTTTTGCAAAATAGATGTCTGAGTAAAACCAGCAGAATATTAACCAGTGTGGAGCCAGTTGTTGGGAGCACACACTTCCATTATGCTTGGCACATAGGTCTCCTTGGGTTGGGATTCAGGGGAGGTAGATTTTCCCTATCTTCTCTCTTCCTGGCTCCCTCCCTTCTCCTGATCTATGTAGATGGGATAGAAAGAAGCCCTTGTTGCTGTAGATGTGCATATGTCTGGCAGTCACACGGGCACACCCACCTGGGCAGTTTTAGGAAAAAACAAAAACAAAAAAATAAAATAAAAATAAAAGCAAAAAAAAAGAAATCTAAAATTTATTATTCATTGTGAAATTCTATAGCTTTTTACATATTGATATACATATTTTATAATTAAAGCCCCATCATTGATTTTAGCCTAGCTTTTATTTGAAATATCCAGTTCTCCACAGAGCTGGAGAATTAATTCCCAGGTGGGGACTATCATACACACACACACAGTAGAGGATTACCCTGGGAGAAGTGTTTTAGTATTCAGACAAACCTCTTAGAGAAATGGCAGGCAGTGCCATCACTGGTACTCTGTGTCCATCTTTCACAAACGATAATTTATGTATAGAATGCTTCTTAGGTATCTTATAAGAGGATGTGTTTCAAGAAGTTTTGATTCCTTTATGACACACTAACATATTCTATTTGAGCGCCAACTTCTCACCAGTGCGGAAACTGATTTACACTTTGTAAAACTTTTCAGTGTTCTCTGGTACTCTACGCATTTATTTTTATTGTCAGATTCTGATGGCTTTAGTGATAAAGTTTAATTGACTTCTTGTAAGTGCATCAATAAACAAACTTCCATTTTGAAAGAACGTAATAGTAAAGGGAAGATGGCTAATTTATTACATAGTCTGATGAAAGTCAGTAAAAGCTGATGATTCATATTAGATAATAAAATGTTTTATGACCACTTGCGACAGTGATAGGATCAAAATTCTCCTTTCTAAAGTCATCAGTGGTATTGTGCCTTTTTCTTTCTCCTTTTTTCTTGTGTCACTTTTGTCTCCATTTTTTTTCATAGGACACTAGGACTAGGAATGTTGAAAGAAATAGGAGCAGCATGCTGAATGGGATGACTTCGAAGCAAAGGTTATGTATTCTGTTGATCTGAAGCTGACTGCTTTTACACAAGAGAACAGACATTCATGTTTACATTTACATCTGTAAATCTGTAAACCATATATATATATACATATATATATACATATACATAGATGTATATGTATATATATTTGCACATTTTAATATGCACACATATGTATATATATATATATTTTTTTGCTGTTGTTGTTTTAAGACAAGGTTCCTCTATATAGCTCTGGCTGTCCTGGAACATACTCTGTAGATCAGGCTGGCCTCAAACTCAGAAATCCACCTGCCTCTGCCTCCCAAACACTGGGATTAAAGGCATGCATGACCACTGTCTGGCTACATGTATACATTCTAGTGATATAGAATTTAAATATATATCCATATATATATATATATATATATATATATGGCAATGGATTTATTAAATATATGTTCCTATACTGATATTTATATAGGCATGATTTTAGAAATACATTATACATTTTGTATCGTATATTATAACTAACTGTGCATTAATTTAAGCGTTACATGAATGTCTATGTCTAGGTGTGTGTTCTTGTATAAATGTGCGTATATGATCTACCACTTAGTATAATATATATTGCACAATAATTTCTGCTTTTTGTTGAGGTACTATATTCTTATATGTGTTTTACATCTCTGAAAGTTATAAATTCCAGAATGTTTCCCCTCCTGTGTGTTTTTTTCTCTGGCTTCTTTGTGGTCTATAATAACAGCCAAGATTGTCTGTGCAAAGTCATCAAAGCAAAAGAATAGGAGAGTATTCTACTAATTTTCTGGATCTTTGAACTTCATATCAAATCACAGGCTGAGCGTTATACAGTTTGTCTTGAGATAACAGTCAGGACATTCATATACACCATCAGAAACACAGAGATTTGCAAAGAAAACAATTTCTTAACTAATACTATTACTTTTAAATATTTTCATATGAAAAAAGAAATTTGTCAGAAGCAAACAATAAGATAAATCCTAAGGGATATATAAGTATAGCAATGTAGAAGTAGAGGAAACACTGTTATATGATAAGGTAGGAATAGATAGATAATAGACGGATGGCATGTAGATAGACAGAAGACAATAGAATAGACAGACATGCAAACAGGCAGACAGATTGTGAATAGATGAGGAGATGATAGATAAAAGATGGTAGGCAGAATTTTTCTATAGGTAAGTATATTGTTAAAAGTATTTTTTTCTGAAAATTTTCTGAAATATTTTATTCCTAAGTTACAATAATATAATATATGTTGTAGAGATGGTTCAGCACTTAAGATCATGGGCTGTTCGTTCAGGCGACCAGGATTTGATTTCCAGCATGAACATAGTGGCTCCAGCTCACAGCTCACATGTAACTCTTGTATCAGGAGTATATGATGGCCTCTCTGGCTTTTGTGGGTACTAGGCACACACATAGTACACAGGCATGCATACAGTAGAGAAAAAAAAAACCTGTAAACATAACATTATAGTAATGCAGTATAATTGACGCATTTTCAAAACTTTTCCTCCATTAATAACTCAAAAGTTTCTCTTACATGGTTTGTTAGATCCTGAAAGGTAGAACATAATAATCATGAATAATATTTAAGAACTTATCTGGAAATATATGCACTTAAATTTTCCTTAAACAGAAATATCCACTTTTGAGTCTGTTGGGCCCTCTCCCTTGGTATATGGTTTGGTTCTCACTAGAGTGTTGCTCTTGCCAGTTTTGGTGAAAAGCTTCTTTACCTCCATCTGCTTTGAAATGTGAGAGGATCACGGTGTTATTTTATTTAGTGGAGGACCATGATTCCTAGACTATCGTAGTTGATGATGCAAAAGAAAAAGAGCATATACCTAGAATTCCACTCAATTTATCCAGAACCTACTAGCCATTATTTTTAACAATAAATTGTTCAAAGGCTAGAGAGAACATTGTAGAAAATAAATATTTGTCATCTTTAAGGGTAACTTCTTCGGGTATTTTAAAATGTCCCTAAAGTTTCAAAACTTGACAAAGCCAAGCATAACTTCATAACTGCATCATCTAAAGGTACAAAATCCAAAAGCATAAGCATTTTCAAGGATGCATAAGTAATGGAACCGTGTTTAAGATTAGAACTTTCAGCATTCTAGAATGCTATTTTGCTTACTTGTATATTTTGTGTGGTTTACTTATAGCAGAAGACAAAGTATCAAGTGGGAGAGAAGGTCTTAAGAGTTTGAATGTGTACATATGGTACTTTAGTTT
This sequence comes from Montemys delectorum, assembly GCA_019843815.1. Taxonomy (NCBI): domain Eukaryota; kingdom Metazoa; phylum Chordata; class Mammalia; order Rodentia; family Muridae; genus Montemys; species Montemys delectorum. Next base: position 7,883 of record JADRCD010187286.1, read on the forward strand.
TGATGTTAGTGAAAAGTCACATACTCAGGTTTCTCTGAAGGAGTGGTTTGTGTTTTCACAGGTAGATTTGAGATTTCTACCTTGTTCACTGGCTTTCTCCCTCTCTACTCAAACTGCAAGCTTCTCTTATGTCTACATGCTTCCAATGAGCAAATAAATCAATGAAATATGCCATCAATCTGCTCCTCTCTGTAATTTTTTAGACTATGTGAAGCCCTTTAATGGAGACTAAACACATTTAAATTCAAGAGGCCTGTGTAGAAAATCACCTTAGGTACACAAATCTCTAAACACTTCTGAACACAAACAAAAGTCTTGCATGAGTGTGGTTTTTGTTTGCCTCAAGTGATCTTTAACAGATCTCTAAATCTTTCACTGGGTCTGGATGTTTAGATCTCCAGCTCTCTTGTGGCTTCTTATGAAATTTGTCTTAGAGGCACTGCATACACCTGTTAGGAGCATTATTGATAATCAGTCCAGCAGCAAAGACATTTCGGAAAGGAATAATATATTGCCTATTTTAAATTGTGAATTTTGTGTATTTTTTATTAATTTAGAATTCCGAACTTATTGTAAAGTGATTACCAATCACAATGAGTCAACATTTGGTGTCAAGAACAAAAATCAAGTTTTTTTTTTTGTTTGTTTTTTTTTAAATAACAGCATTCTAAGTTTTGTGACTGTTGTAAATATTGACGCTCTCTTCCAATGATATATACTGAAGGAGAAATGATATAGGTATTTTTTAAATTAATAGAAACATGATTTTATGTTATTTATTAATGTAGATATTATATGCCATCAAAATCATGCAAATTGAAAGTAATATTTAAAAACTTAACCTTATTCATAACACTTGAAGCCTGTCATAGTAAAAAGATGCATAATGACATGGCATAGGTATTGTTCACCTTCTAGTAGATAGGTCTAGTTTATTGTATTTGTAATGAGTAGATATAGTATAAATTATTTTGCTAATATTATTAATTAGTAAGGGATTTTGATTTCTTCCTTGCTTACATTATTCAGACGTTTTTTATTCTTCAAATTTGAATTTATGTAAATGTGTGTGTACATTCATGCGTATGAGTGCCATGAGAGGCCAGAAGATAGGATTTCATCCCCTAGAGCTGAAGTAACAGGAATTTGTGAGCCATTTCACATGGTTCCTAGGGACAAGAACTTATGTCCTCTTCCAGAGCAGTAGATGGGCCATCACTCCAACCCTGGAAGTACTTAAATTCTTGATTTCTTAGCTAATATGCCATGATCTATTTAGTATAAAATTAGGAACAATTGCTCATTTCCAAATATTTACGATCTAATTGGAAAAGCATGAAATGAATATTTACATAAATACAGATTTCAATCAGTTCAAAACTTACAAATAATCCATTTTAGCATCTCAGAGTAACATAGATGAATATCAGGGATCTAAAGATTTCCTGAAAGCAATGGTCTCTGACCTAAGCTTTGGACCACAGTGTACTCAGAGTTCAACAAAGGTGAGAGATTAGTGACTAGTAGATATAGAATACAGGGACTTTGTGTGTTTGACATAACAAATTGAGGATGTCAAGATGAGTTACTGTGTGACTCAAGTAGGTATCATGTATGTGACTCATTTTCAAGTAGTGTTAAAGAATGGACCAGGACAATATTTCTACTCAGCCAGTCAATTCTAGTTGTAACTACATTTTTCACAACATGGTGTACATGTTTTTCTGAGAGTTAAGTACTTCAGAATTAGTATGGACCTCAAAGTGATGTTATTAGATGAGGAATAAGGAAAATGTTCATCGTGATCTTGATCATGAAAATAATCATGTTTAGAATTAGTGTCTTTATTAGAAAGCATTCCAGAGATCCAGCTTGCTTCTTTAGCCTGTTGTAAAGAGTATAAAAAGAGCTATGTATGAGGCACATGGTCCCTCTCCAGACACCACATCTGCAGATGCTTTCATATTGGAATTCCCAGGCTCCAGAAAACTCAGAGAAACTTGTTTTGTGCATAAGCCATTCTGCCTACAGTATTTTGTCGTAGTCAACCCAATAACTAATATGATGGATAGTTATTTTCTTTTTATCAACTTTTTAGTGAAGTGACTCTTAAGTATATTAATCTCTTTCATCTCAAAATTATGGTTGCGGTTCCGATTGTTCAAATGAGCTTGAAATTTGTGGACATTATTTGTTAGATGATTAATACATAAGCTGATAACATAACATAATGAAAAGAGTGAGCTTTTACTCTCTCTTATATTTTAATAAAAGCTCTTTGTGGAGTATTTCTCAAATGTTAATTAGCAGTTGATTAGTGTAGCTGCATTATGAACTACTTGATTTACTTTTAATATATTGGCTATTCAATATTACCACAGCTAATTAAACATGTGATTTCTTCAACAAATTATTATTATCTAAAGAATTAAAATGTAAATTCAATGTACCCTACAAGACAAATCATTTAGAGAGTGAAAAAAAAAAAGAGACATATCTTCCATCGCTAACATTCTCTTTACAATTTGTCCTATCTTCAGGACATTACTTTGTCTAGAATACTGAAAGAATACTGACATGCGAAGGGGTATTTGAGACAGTACCTGATCTTTAAAATTAAACATTTGAAGGACGCTTTTTTTGGAATTTAAGAGAAGATAGGGGACCAGTAAGTTCTCTCCCCTCCCTTCAAAAAAAAGAAATAACTTTATATGCTATTAACTGCCATCAACTGGTATCAACTGGTATCACCGGAGTGTTCTGATGCTTAAGAGTCTAGGGGCATCTCATCAAACCATCACATTTGTCTGTTTAAGTACTGGGAGTAAGTACTCACCTGACTGTATGTTTCCTTTTTCCTTACAGTTATCCGTTCAATATGTTTTAGCATATTCTTATATCTATTTTTTACTACCTCATCACACTGAAAACCAAGATCAACAGGATTCAACTTTGAAAATTAACCATTGCCGTCAGAGCTGGATCAGCGAACACCTCTGCCCCCTCCCTGCGAGAAGAAGGCCTGCATCCTGAGCAGGCTTTAGCCCCAGGAATCAGGCGGGACCAGCCAGGAGGCATAGGCCTCAGGAAGTGCAGGGGAGTCACAGGACTGCAGGGACAGGAGCCTCTCAGCTTCCGAGGGACAGAGCTGGATCAGCGAACATCTCTGCCCCCTCCCTGGGAGCACAGGGCTTCCCTCCAGGACAAGCTTCAGACCAAGTACTCAGTCGGGACCAGCTGGGAGGCACAGGCCTCAGGAGTGGAAGGGGAGTTGCAGGGCAGCAAGGAAAGATCAACCTCTAAGACACCAAGAACTTCTAACACCAGAGATCAAGAGATGGCGAAAGGCAAACGCAAGAATCCTACCAACAGAAACCAAGACTGCTTGGCTTCACCAGAACCTAGTACTCCCACCTCAGCAAGCCCCGGATATCCCAAAACACCAGAAAAGCAAGATTTGGATCTAAAAACCCATCTCACAATGCTGATAGAGGAACTTAAGAAGGACATGAATAACTCCCTTAAAGAAATACAGGAAAAAACAGATAAAGAGATACAAGCCCTTAAAGAGGAAACAAAAAAATCCCATAAAGAATTACAGGAGATCACAAGTAAACAAATAGAAGCCCTTAAAGAGCAAACCCAAAAATCCCTTAAGGAAATGCAGGAAAACACAAACAGGTGAAGGATCTGAATAAAACCATTCAGGACCTAAAAATGGAAGTAGAAACAATAAAGAAATCACAAAAGAAGATGACCCTGGAGTTAGAAATCTTAGGAAAAAAGTCAGGAAACATAGATGCAAGCATCACCAACAGAATACAAGAGATAGAAGAGAGAATCTCAGAGGCAGAAGATAACATGGACAACATTGACAGAACAATCAAAGAAAATGCAAAATGCAAAAAGACCCTAACCCAAAACATCCAGGAAATCCAGGACACAATGAGAAGACCAAACCTAAGGATAATAGGTATAGAAGAAAGTGAAGACCTCCAACTTAAAGGGCCAGTAAATATCTTCAATAAAATTATAGAAGAAAACTTCCCTAACCTAAAGAAAGAGTTGCCCATGAACATACAAGAAGCCTACAGAACTCCAAATAGACTGGACCAGAAAAGAAATTCCTCCTGCCACATAATAGTCAAAACACCAAATGCACAAAACAAAGAAAGAATACTAAAAGCAGTAAGGGAAAAAGGTCAAGTAACATATAAAGGCAGGCCTATCAGAATTACACCAGACTTCTCACCAGAGACTATGAAAGCTAGAAGATCCTGGGCAGATGTCATGCAGACCCTAAGAGAACACAAATGCCAGCCTAGACTACTATACCCAGCAAAACTCTCAATCACCATAGATGGAGAAACCAAAGTATTCCATGACAAAACCAAATTCACACAATGTTTCCACAAATCCAGCCCTTCAAAGGGTATTAAATAGAAAACCCCAACACAAAGAGGGGAACTAAATCCCTGAAAAAGCAAAAATGTAATCTTCCAACAAAACTAAAAGAAGATAGATGCATGAATGGAATGCCAGCTCTAACTACAAAAGTAACAGGAAGCAACAATTACTTTTCCTTAATATCTATCAACATCAATGGACTCAACTCACCAATAAAGAGACATAGACTATCAAATTGGGTACGTAAACAGGACCCAACATTTTGTTGCATATAGGAAACCCACCTCAGTGACAAAGACAGACACTACCTCAGAATAAAAGGCTGGAAAACAAATCTCCAAGCCAATGGTCCCAATAAAAAAGCTGGAGTAGCCATTCTAATATCGAATAAAATCGACTTTCAACCTAAAGTGATCAAAAAAGATAAGGAGGGACATTTTATATTCATCAAAGGTATGATCTACCAAGATGAACTCTCAATTCTGAACCTCTATGCGCCAAATGCAAGGGCATCTACATTTATAAAAGAAACTTTACTAAA
>JADRCD010187288.1:0-44467 GCA_019843815.1 Montemys delectorum
GGGGGGGGGGATGGACAATGGTCCTTACTATGTACAGGAGAGGGAATTCTCTTTGTGTCAGGAAGAGTTCTTGGCATTGTATGAAACAATATGACTACATAATACAAAGCTAACACCGTCTTTGGTAATATAGTTAAAACCTCAAAGCAACAATGTGGTAAAGCACAAAGCGTGGCTGGGGATACAGGCTCTGATGGGACCTAAGCTGCAGATTCAACATGGAGGTGCTGAGCATGTGCAGAGCAGTCAGGGCAACACGCGTACTGAAAGAAAAAAGCCAGCCATGGTGGTTCTTTCCAGAAGTGGAGAGGAGGGTTCAAGGTAGAATCTTGAAGGAAAGAGGTTGAGGGAACAAGAAGCTTGCTAATGAGGACAATGGCAGGGGCTAGTTAAGGGATGTTCATCTTAAAACCTGGTTTTTATTTCTAAAAAAGGAGACAGTACCACCTTTAGGGTGGACATGAGAGCTCTGGAGGGAGAATCAGAAACAGACTATGACTTTGGGCTGTGGCACTGGTGTCTTACGGCCTGGTCTCCTCCTCAGTAAAAGGGCAGCCAGTCACCAACAGTTCAGTGATGACAGATCACTCAGATAATGAGTGCAGCACACTGCAGAGCCTACAATGCTGAAAAATATTGGAATAGTCGACCAAGAGCTAGCTCAAGTCAAAAGTCATGAGGAGGGTTCAGGTACCACAACTCAAAGGCTTTGGTCAGGAAGTGGTATCCCTGGAGCACCATGGGAGGAGCACTCCATCCCAGAAGGCCATGAAAGGAACGGGTAGAAGGTTTGGAGGAGGGCAGAAAGCGTGAAAACACTCATGAGAGTAAGTACCAAGACACCAGATACAAGCTTAGCACGGTTAGGAACACAGTGCCAAACACAACGGCTGTGGCTCCTGTTGGGAGGCGGATGAGAAAGGCACAGAAGCTAGCTCAGGAAGAGAAAATGAAAGCAAGCGTCAGAAGGAATCACCCAGAGCTCACCCAAGGTGAGGGGCTGGAGCTCATGCTTGCACACAGAAACATCTGCTACACACTATAACCAGGTGTAAACAACTGGACTAAAGATGGAGGAGAATCTCAAGCCTTCAAGAGGTTTATCATGCTGACCCCCCAGCTACCATTTAAGTGCCAATGGATTTATGCATCCTTCTGGATCTTTCTGAGTCTTTCCTGCAGGGATCCAGCTTAACCTGACTGCAGCCACCTTGGGGATTAATTAACTGGGCTGGTGGCCCCTCTACCCCTGGTCTGCTCTCTACAAAGTCCCCAGCACATCAGAAACAAACCCTCAGGAGCGGTGTGTAGTGCTTCACAAACAGACGGTGATACCAAGTGTATGAGGAAGGTGCTTGTTGTCTTTGATACCAATATTAACCAGGCATATACCAGCATGAGCAAAACCACTTTCTCCCTGGCTGGCATAAAAGGCCCCTCCTCTGACTCCAACTGCAGGGACCCTCTGCCCTTGTTATCACTTGTGACATCTGGGAGTCCGGATAGCTCAGCCCTTGCTGTGACCTTTGATCTACTGGCCTCCTTCTTGGGTTTCGGCACATCTTTTGCCAGCAGCAGCCGATTCTTTTATACCAGGGTTTTCAGGTTTATTTTTTTCAGATTCCTTTAGGAACCTGGCTCTCATCCAGCCCCTCAACTCAGGTATGGAGACACTTTAAGATGACTCTATCTACAGCTAAACTACCCTGGGGATTTATTCTCTTGCATCTTCCTTCCACAGATCCCTGATACCGTATTTAAATAGTCCTTATGTACGGATGAGGCTGGGGTAGACAAAGGTGCCATATACGAAGTAAAGGCAGAGTACACCCTGTACAGGTGGGACAAGAACAGTCACTGTGGATCCTAATGCAGCAGATGGACAGACAGTTGTGGCCTACCAGGAGCACAGTCCAGGGCACAACTACACTTACTGGGAGGGCAGGCTGTGTAAGTCAGCAGGTTAAACACTGAAACATGACATAACTTGAAAGCATTACTCAAATGACTAATTTCTAACGTCACGATAATCTCGCCCCCTAGAAAGTACTATAATTAAATGTACTTGGTAGTTTTAGTTGTGTCAAGACTATTCACTGCTGTGGTTCAGGTTTGCCCTGCTTCCAGCTCCGGATGACTCCTTTAGAAACCACTTGTTAGGCAGACAACTTATGTGAAGTTAGTTAGTTGTCTGTCCCCTTGGAGCTCTGGGGGAAGAGGTTTTCTTGGTTGGCCTACTGTGAGGTCAGGGCACCAACTCACTGTACCCTGGCTTGTCCGAATGGGGCAAATAGCCTTGAGGAAGAAAGGCCAGCTGAGGCCTGGTAGTATCTCCAGCCCTCTGTCCAGCTGTGCCCAATCTGATTACATGGCCAATACATATCATTTCCATTGTCTTGTTTTGAATATTTACATTTATTTGAGATGGTCTGGGGGGAAAAAGTCATAAGCCTTGATAACTATAATACCTACTGGTAGCATGCATTATGCTTTGGAAAACTTGCTTATCACGTACTTGACAGCAGAGAGAAGTCAGTCAAGTCACCTTCTTTTCACACTTGGTCTCACTTGTAACAAGGAGATAGCCTGAGCTAGGAAGCACAATACTGGAGGAATTTAAGCAGAACAATAGCTGGACAACTGGGGATACAATCAACCTAGACAGAGGATGCCATAAGACTAGGGTAACAAGACAGCAGATGCTGAAGATGGCCGATGAAAATGGGAAGGCAATAGAGTCAAATGGAATTGAGCACGGGTGTTTAGCTCTCATAGTCTAAGAGTAAATAAAGCATAAAAAATTACTATATATAAAGTTAACTTGGAAATATACTTGGCTTTACTTCCCTGTACCATGCAAACTTCAAGAGGCACAAAGTACAGTTACATTCTTTTTCTTTTTACATCTGATCTAAAGAAAGGCAAAATTATTTTAAATTATACTTTATGAAACTTCAAATTAAGACCCTTTGGTATACTCAAAACTGGGAAGGAACCAGTTCATTAACGCAAATGAACCTGGAGGTTTTCTATCCCATACCCTGTTCACATAAGAGCCAGTCCACGAGTGGGTTGCAAGAACCACGAACAAGCATGCTGTTCGCACAGTGTGATGGCTCGAGCACATACTGGAGACCACCAACAGGGAAAACAGGTGAGGAATATAAAGCAAAGAACAGAAAAAACACCCAGTCAAAGTTTTCCCGTCTTAAGAGTCAAGTCGTGAGATGCAGTTTTCTGCATCCCCTGGCAGATTCTGTGAAGTAGATGAAAATGTTCCATAAGAACAGGTAAAGGAGCAGTCACAATCGTGACAGCCTTTTCAGACAGCATTTTGGCAACACCTATCAAATTCCTCAATTAATTAAGACCTCACTGCTTACAGCAGCAAATTGCCAACTCAGAGACGGAAGAAGAATGCGCCTGCACACATGTGTACATAATTATATCGAACCTTGGCCATAAGAAAAGGCAGGAGAATAAAATGAGGCCAGATAAGAACTGGGCGATCTAGGTAAAGGCTGTGCAGGCATTTCTTACATTGGTCTAGCAACTTCCATTACTAAGACACTCAATTTATACAGTTTAAGACTTCTGAAGAAATACTTGGAGTGGAAACAAGGAAAGTCCTTTATGACACATGTTAATAATGTTTATAGTAAATAGTGCTGTGACTCACCAATTCAGAGCATTGGGTGTTCTAGAGAACCCAGGTTTGGCTCCCAGCACTCACATGGCAGCTCACACTTATCTGTAAATTCCAGTTCTAGAGGATTCAATACCCTCTCTGGCCTTGAAGGACATGATGAACATACATAAATGCAGGCAAATACTGTCCGCCCCACAAATATAATAACATAAAACACTTTTAAAAAGTTCACACCTGGCCAGTTTCTAGTCTGGCAACAAGGACACTGAAGTTGGCTCATTGGGTTTTCCCAATGAAGAGCCAGCCCAGGAGCGGGTTGCAAGAACCATAAACAAGCATGTCCCCTGCACACACAGCCCGACGGCTCATTGGCAAAGCACCACCCTAAAGATATTACAATATACTCACAAGACAGGAAGGAGAAACAGTGCAGGAGAAGGTGATGGACAGTCAGGCCTGGCAAGCCATCTGTGCGGTGCAAGATCAGGGTATTTCCCTGCTCTCAGACGTGAATCCACAGAGGGAGTATTCCTACTGTGCCTTGCCCTTTCCATACCAAAAAAGCACCTCATCAATGGAGAGATGGAGCCCAGACAAGTCTGCTCAAAGAACCCTTACCTCACATTCTGACTCTGCGTGCGTCTATCTACCCACACCTTGCCACCATCTTTTCCTTTCTTGTATCCTCCACAATTCACTCTCCTTTGTTAAAATGGTACATAAGTTCTTATATCTGTTGGCTACTTCCTCATTTCTGTGGCACTTGCATAAAAATAGTTAAATGGCCTATATACCTTTCATTCAGTTCACTTGTCTCATAGGCTCAATTAAATTGCCTAAGAGTGTAGGGAAACGTAACTAGTTCAGTTAGCCTAATATACATAGAAGAAAAAAAAAATGAGATTTCAAAAGGGAGATTTAATACTTCAATAAACTACATCAAATTCTTTGGGAAGAGACTATATTCACTATTCAAATAAGAATATAAAGAAAAATCAAGCAAACCAAAGCACAGGAATATGTACTCAAAAACTCTGTGTATGTTATTGGTCAATTCTAAAGAAATCCAAACTGTATGAAATAGTAATACAATACAGTGTGCTTTTCAAGAAACAGCGCTCCATTCACACTCAAAGGCTTTCACTCCTCCAAGTAGCAAACGGAATTACCTACTTTGTGTATACACACATGCATGTTATAGAACAAGCTCAAGTGAGGTAAATGCTATGCCAGTGAAACATACCCAAGCATCTTTCCCCCAAAGGGTCTTAGTTACACTCCAAGGGTTGGCAAATAAGTGCATATTTATAAGTTTTAAAACAAAGTGATTATACGTGCATACTCTGAAGACTTTTTAGGGATAATCAAATTTTTATAATGGGTAGAGCTGTTATTAGAATTCCAAAGTACACTAAACTCATCACAACAAACAAAGGACCACTGGCTTCCATGCAAGTGTAGTGGAAATACCTCTTGTTGCTTCAGGAGGGAGTACTGGTCTACCTACCTAGTCTTGTTTTGTTGCTTTTGTATCTTACTTGTTCAGAAAGGACTTGACAGTGGTACTCATTCTTATAAATCTGCAAATCTACAGTCAACACAGACTGGAAGGGATCAGTCCCCATTATCTTAAAAATATCCAAGTGGCTTCTATTCACCCCCTCAGTGTAGACTGTTCTTAGCAGTATTCCAGCACAGGACTGATCAACAAGCATTAAGGCAAACATGAACTGTAAAGAAGACAGAGGCTGGGGTATAACAGTCCGGGGGGAGAGGGGAGGGATACTTTACACCGACCCACCGAGCTCCACAGCAGTTTTAGATGCTGAAGCTCTCAGGCACATATAACCTTTGCAGCAGTATATGAATTTCTAAAAGTGGGAAGCCATCAAATCTCCAAACTGGAGCCAGTTTTCTTCTTACACAAGAATTTGAGGCATTGGCTGAGGGCGGGTTTTGCAGATTGTGGAAACTTAAGAGGGGCATAGTTCACGCTGGGGCACACAAAGGAGCAAAAGAAAGGTAATTCTGACATGGGAATCTATCAAAGCTGGCCTTCTGGGTTTAGAGTAGCATGTTTACGGTCTCATCTTTGGTGAATCCAAGGTTTGAATGTCATATGTTCCCTCCCATGAACAAAACACATAGAAACTACAATGAGGATCGCAGACCTTCAGAAACCTTTACAGTTTACTTGAAAAGTTAAATATAGCTGGGCAGTGGTGGCGCATGCCTTTAATCCCAGCACTTGGGAGGCAGAGGCAGGAGGATTTTTGAGTTTGTAGACCAGCCTGGTCTACAGAGTGAGTTCCAGGACAGCCAGGGCTAAACAGAGAAACCTTGCCTTGAGAAAAAAAAAAAGTTAAATATAAATGCCTAAAAATGGCGACTTCCGGTTGCAGGGTCCAGTAAACTGTAAGTCACAGGGGTACTGTCAGTACTCAGCTGTCCCTGTAGCCGACACAAGCACATGGATAGTCCATACACAGATTAACACAACTGTGTTCTATTTCACATGGCTTCTAAGTCATTAGGAAAAAGTGAAGCTCATTCTTAGCTTGCATGTCATACAAAACCAGGTGGTGAGTAGTGTCTGCCTCACAGGCTGTCTTTTGCCAACCAACAACTGTCTACTAGTCTGTGCCCATAGCTGAGCACAGTGCCTCACCTGAAGTCATTAATACAGACAGATGCCCCCCCCCCCAACTAGTAGAGGCACCATGGGGAGCACAGGGAAATAGTATTCTTTAGTGTATAGTGGAGACATTTGGTTTGACTGCTTCTGTGTCTGTGGCTCTTTCTACGAACTTTCACTTTCTCTGGACTTGAAAAACAAAGCTCACTAGCGGATGATCAACAGTTTTCTCCACTTCTGAACGTCTATGACCCTCATGGCTATGGAATGTCACTATTCTCAAAAATGAATACCCATCCCACATGAGGCTGATCTGCAGCCAGCAGAGCAGGACCTTCTGTCTAGTATGTATCTGGGAAATGCCGGCGAGACAGATTTCAGTTAGTAGTCAGCTGAGGTAGCATACAAGGGTCAGGGCCAAGAAGAAAACTTGTTGCACATACTATAGCAGGATTGCTAACAATGCTAATGTGACTCTTACCTGTGGAGCCAAGTGGCTCCCCAGCAAGCCCATATACTATCTATAAGGCTCAAGCTGGCAGTACACACAGAGAACACTGTAAGAGGGCTAGGAAGGGAAGGGGTTCAGAAGGTAGAGCCTGAGATCCAAGTGAAGCTCAGGAGGCAGATGAGAATCACAGTCCAGGCATAGGTTGGGGCAGGAGTATACCCATGGGTACCCAGAAGTGTTCCTGCTACTTGAAGAAGTGAGACAACTCACTAGCTTGGTCAGAGGGTGCCATTCTCTCCATTATATGAATGAAAAGGATGGGAGGTGTCAAAAGGCATGAAGCAGGAGAGCTATGGAAAGCTACAGTAGAGCTAGCTGCTGGGGCTGTGACTCAATACTACAGCACCTGTATGGTTAGCCCGCAGCTCTGGGTTTCACTGGCAGTTCCTCATACAGAATCAAATCTGAGAAAGCTGCGGCAAGAAGACAGGATCAAGATGTAAAAGGCCAGCACGGCCAGTGGGGTCTGAATGAGAGAGTATAAAAATTCTTTTTAACGGGCAAGCATTAAGGTGTGATGAGCAAAAGGAAGGGCCCCTGGAAGGCCATCTTAGGAGATGGTCAGGCCATGGCTACAGGGAAGCAAGGAGATGGTGACAGACATCACTATGCTGAGTGAGTTCCTACTCCCAAACAAGACCCAACAGATGTGACATCAAGAAACAGACCAAACTCCTAAAGACACCCTTCACTGGAAGCATTTCTGGTTATTCACATGGGCAAGCAAAATAAAGAGTATGGTGTCTAAATCCATGCTGGCCATGTGAGAAACCACAGGTAGGTTCTTAACAAAGCCATGTGTAAGAGCTGTCGGAAGGCAGACGGTATCATAAAACTTGCTATAAAGATACCAATCAGACCATTTGGGAAGAGACCTTGCATGTACAGAGCAATGTAGAGTACGGCACAGCTACGGAGACAGGGAGAGCCAGTGCTGATTTGAGATGAGGAAAGAAAGACATTGTCAAGACCTCCCGAAGGCCTGGGAGGTAGGTGGCTATGTGAACCCCGGGATTTGAGGACCCTTCTAGAGGACCCTCTAGGATCACTCACTGTCCAGCACGAGAACAAAACCTATCACAACCCACCTGGACACTCACCTTTTCCATTAACAGCTAAGCCCGTGGCCATGGCAGCAGTCACAGGGCCAGAAACCTGAGGCACTAGTGGATGTATTCGGGGCCTGCTCCCCATCCTGGCTCGTTCTGCACCAGGGCCCAGGAAAGCCCCAGTGGGCTTCTCTGCAGTCACCTCTGGGGCTACGGTGTCCTCGGCAACCTGATCCACAGGGTCCAGCTTCTCGGGGCTCTCCCCCTGAAAGCTGTCCACCGAGGTCCTGCCCTTAATGGGGCTCTTAGGCACAAGAATTTTGATCCCTGACTTGGCGAGGTCCATGTTCTTGCGGTTCGCAAGAGATGGAGCGGTGTTCCTCCTGAACTTCTGGCTGGTAGCCAACAGCTGGCTGGCTTTGGACTCATGATCTTTGCCTACCACAAGTGCTTTGGGGTTGGTCTTGGAGAGGGCGCCGTGGGTGGACCTGGAGATCTGCTTCCGGGCGTTGCTGGGGGAGGCTCTGCTGGCACGAGCCAGGCTACCTTCCTTTTGCCTCTCGGTGTGGCGCCGGTTGAAGTCATGGATGTACTCCTCACAGTTTACCAGGTGCTGCTCGGGCTCCCACGTGTCATCCTCACTGTCATAGCCTTTCCACCGCACCAGATACTCTGTCTTCCCTTTCTTGTTTTTCCTTTTGTCGACAATACTTTCCACCTATGTGTGAGAGAAAGGTTAGAAACAGACCTCATTACTTGGGAGACATTCATTAGCATCACTGACACCATCACTACCTCCACCACCATCATCACCCACCACAGGCCATACAGTTGGCCTTTTCTTTCCTGCCCCAGTCAGAAAAGAAAATGGCAGTAGAGTTGTTGGGGACTTCTGCAACTCCTCTGCAATGAGGTTAAACTACATGCTTACATTTTATACTCAAAATGCATGAACAGTATACACAAATCAAAATGTTATGTGGCATCCCATTACCATGAATTTTTATGATGTTAATATTAGTCAAAAAAATTTTTAAACCACATTACAACAAAACAAAGGGAACTGATACAGCCTCCCAGCAGTCGGGGCTAGGCAGGAAGACTTGCCATTTCAAGGCCAGCCAGGGCTACAACAGAAGGACCTTATCTTAAAACATCAGCTGTGTTTTAACCACAAAAAAAAAATTGTAATTTCAGAAATGTATCTTCATTTTCAGTATAAGCTGGAAATGCATTTGTAGCTATAAAACCAAAAATATATCCACGGATGTGCATGAGGGAGCTAGTTTCTTTATGATTCAGCGGGGTTTTTTTATTTTGACACTCTGTGCCACTGCCTGAGTTGGTTCTAACGATCACAGCTGGGGCAGACCAACCCTCCAAAGCCTATGCTGGCCATTCTTAGGTGACCAGCAGCAAGCAATAAGCTATGAACAGCAAGAACCTTCTGTGTGGTATGTAGCTGGCTCAACCAAAGGAATGTGAGGGTCTGGTAAATGTGGCTTTGAAGCAACCAACAAGGCATGTTCCTCTTAAGGGGATGCTCCAGGACAGGCTATTTCCCCTCGAATCTTGGTTTTAAAATGCTAACACCTTTAAAAGAAAGCAATGTTGTCTTTTAGTGATGACTGACAGTGATGTGTATCAAAGTTATATCTACTATTGTAACGCATTCTATTATTTGACAGTCTAAGTGTAAATGGCAGACTTACAATTCAGACAAAGGAAACTATTTGTCAGTGCCCACATGTTATTGAAGAAACATCCATAATCTGTTGTTGGCACTCTCACTTAATGTAAAAAGCACCAGACTGACCACAGTGGTCAGGTGTGATTTTGTAGATTAGCCAACAGCTATTAATTAAGGCTACAAAGGCCTAAGCCCACCAATTTTCAAGAACATCAGGACACATCTTGCCAAGTTCCAGGTTAGAAGATCCAGTGTGTACCAAGTTCTCTAATACTCCAAATAATGCTTATTGACTGACTACAAGAGAGCAAAAGCATGTGGAAATATCCCATCTTTATCTTAAAAGATATTTTTTATTCTTAAAAAAAAAAAAAAAAGGACAAATTCTCCAACATATCTACTTAAGATACAGACAGAATTAAAGCCCTAAGCTGTAGACCAGCCTCAATTTAAACAGAACAGAAAGACTTGTCTTAATGGTAAGACGATGTCCTGCATCAAGAATGAGGTCACCTCTCCTATTTAACAATTAACACAGGAGAGCTCTGCAAAGAACTGCCATGCTCCTTTTCTTGGGAAGTCATTCAAAAATATATTTCATGGCAGCTGTAGTGTAAAAGTTTTAAGTGTGCAAGGGAAAGAGATTACATCTTAAAGGAAAATGATGTTTAACACTGTGTTGCTCCCCTAAGTCTATTTCTACCCCCAAAGCGTGCACTCAACCAGGACACCCTCTTCTCATCTCCACGTCCCTAAAGCTGAGGTTTCTTTCTCTCTCCCTTTTCCCCTCTGGGCCCCCCAGGACCCTGCCCCTTTGCCAAAGGCGATGCAGTATAGGAACCAGCCTCAGCAGTTACCTGACACAATGTGGGCCTCTCAATTGCTCAGGGCTGGACTGTTCAGAGAGGCCAAAAGAAGGCAGGCAACCCTGAGCCAGTCGGTACTGCTAAAGAACAGGTACTTTAACCTTCACGGTCACATGATCTCCCAACCACTCAACTCTCCTCGGAGACAAGGAAGCGGAATCAACAAAAATCAGTGACACCTAAAAAAGCTAAAAATGTAGAAGCTTCTGTTTTCTGTGCTATAAAACGAAAATTTTCATTTATTACATTATTTAAAATATGAAGCCCATTATTTGAATCCACCATGGTCTGTAGTTGCTATCCAATCGGACAGTCGGCGGAGACTTGCAACTCAATCTTGTGATGGATACAGAATGGAGGCTGACACACCACCAGTGACAAGAGGCAATAAACCTGGTGTTGGAGAGGAGGAGTTCCAGGAGACTCAAGACTGCATGAGGTACCAAACACGAACTTCACACAACCGGGTACATGAGTGTGTTTCTGCCCCACCTGGAGGACACTGTCTCCTTTGACACAGCAAACAGCTGTGGGTTGACTATGGATTGGAGTAGCTAACGTTAACCTGCAAACAGACATCACTTACATTAAACAAACTGTCGGAATATAAACCGAAAATTATCTTCTGAGTCCTTTCACAGTAGCCAGGGAGAAAATGGTCACAGATGCGCATTAAAGCTCATCTGTCTTAGACCCTTTCTGAGCTTCTACGCCCCCAGATAGCTTTTTCCAAAACCTCTTAGGAAGTGCCTTTCTCACAATATGTACAGAGGCGGCACCCCAGTGACAGAGTCAATGCCCAGAATTTCATACAAACTAATGCTCTGTGTTAGGAGCTAACGTGCAGACCCATAGAAAAGCTCTATGAGTTTTTAAAAGCCACAACTCAACAAAGGAAGAAGGCACGAAAATCTCACCCAAATCACCATCTTTAATGTTACCCATAGTCACACATGGAATGAACATTTAAACTTAAAATTCAACCCCTATGATCTTAGCTGTTACTGAAGTTGAGTTAAGATTTTCCTCTAAAACTCAATCTAAGAGCTAAGATGTAGAACAAGTAAAACCCAACCTTCTGTAATTTTGCAGACCCCTGCTGATGGCTTGCAAAACTATGAAGTTAATCTCCAAGAAGCAGCTGAACACCCAAGCCATCTTATTTGGACCACAGTCTGGGCTCCCCAGATCCCGCAATGTGCACCAAGGTGCCCAGGAGTGCAGAAGACAGAATGGAACACAGGGCACATGCAAAGCAAAGGAGACCTAACCCCACTACCACTGCAGTTTAAGGATATCTAGGGCAAGACACGCAAAGGGCTGTTGCTAGTTGGAAAGCCCGGACGGCAGACATCTGGTACACCAGATCACTGTCCACACGGTCCCTGGGGAAGCATGTTTGCTCAGGAGTATGAGGAGACTCCCTGGACCTGGTATGAAGCCACAGCAATGCCAGGTGGAGAAAATAACGTAAAACCCTACTTACAGAAAAAGAACTTTGATAATCTGTAAGATGCAGGAGATGTAGGCATACCAGCCGCCGGAAAAGTTGTCACGACTGCTGAGAACAAGAAAAGTTGCTTCGAGTTTTAAGGATAGCTTTTAGATAACGGCCTGACACACTTTCTGGCTTTATGAGGGCATGAAAGCAATACAGACTCCATAGAAACCGCACTTCTGACTTTGGCATCCTGACCTTCGAGGCTAGTGGGAACACAGCTAGGTCCTGCTGTGCTGCACAGCTGCAGTGCCTGTCACCAGAGGAAACAGCTGACTCTCTATGGGGTGCTGAGCTGCTAAGCTGTGATGCTCCTAGGGTACTGTGAAAGGCTTTAAAAAGAGAAACAAAAACAAAAACAAAAACAAGACAAAACAACAAAACCCACTTTCAACTTCTAACAGGTTTACTGGGAGGTAATCCCATCCTAAATTGAGGATCTGTATTACAAAAATAGAGCATTCCACAGCCAGAAATGAGGAATAATTTAGACACAACTATCAGAAAACACTATAAAGAAACCCCAAGAGAAAAGAGAGGGGAATAGAGTCTTAGAACAGGGAATCAGCCCACACTGGCTTTTGCTTTGCAGAGGATGGGCTTTAGCTGGCAGGACTCAAGACAGAGAGCAGTCAGAAGGCAAAGCCTAAGTTGAAATCTAGGTGGGTGGCAGAAAGGACATGTCACAGAAGCAAACCAACCTACAGACCCCTTCAAGCCCCAGGCACATTTGTGAGTAACAATGTGTCTGAGGGCCCTGGAAACTCAGCATACCTATAGCTTGTTACAGAAGAGGGACACTGTGGAAATCAGCAGAATAAAGGTACACGGGTGACATCTCTATGGGACTGGGCTCCCTCCCTGCCATACAGGACTTATACCTGCCTAACCATGAAGCAAAGAGCTGCTGTCTCAGGGCTGGATGTGCAAATGCCTCAAAAAGTAAAAGAGCTTCCCTTTGGGGTAGGGAAGGGGCTCAGCAGACAACACTCCTAAGTAGCAACGAGTCTCTGTGAATAAACAGGATGTGAATTCCCTGATGAGAAGGAGCAAAAGATCAAGGGATTCCTCCAGCCAGCCCAATAAACAGAAGGCTCTACTCCAGGGTTGCCAGGCAGTGCTGGGCTTGGACTGGGGCCCAGGGGCAGGTGGAGTGAGCGGAGAAGATCAGAGGTTACACCTCAGTAGTGCTTCAGACATTTTGTCCTGGGAGAGGAAATCTGTAAGACCCTCCCTCCCCCATAACACTTGGCTAGCTACATAGTGTGGGGAAGGTCCCACCTAAAGGTACCCTGAAACCAAGAGCAAGAGGCTAAGTCAGAAGACACCTTGGTCAGTAGAAACAATGAACGGGGTGGGGTGGGGGGGTGGGGTGGGGGAATTGACTAAGCCCTATGGGTTAGGTATAAATGTTAAGTACAAATAGTATCAGAAACCACCCCTGCCTAGATTTAATGGGATCAGACTGGTGAGCAATTTACACACCAGGTACTGCCGAAAGCAATGAGGTAGACAACAAGCTTTTAGTATATAATAGTATGGAATGAGCTAAGTGTAACAGCAAATAAAAACAACAGCTTAGCAGAAACACTGTCACTGACCCACCAGCCTCTGGGTCATTCTGTTCTCACTTCCCATTGTACTGAAAGAGCACTGGGATCGTGGGCATGTTCTAAGAATTCAGATTTTTGTGAGGCTGTAAGTTTGAATCTGCAGAACTCACAAAAATCTGAATTCTTAGCTGACTTCTCATCGAGAATAATGGACACAGAAAAGAAGTGTACAACATATTTAAGGTGCTGTTTGTAAACTGTCAGTCTTTCAGACAGTGAACACATCTTTTGTCTATTTGATACCCTCATCAGATCCTGTCTGATGTTGGTGATGTCATTTTTCCTGTTGTTTTGTTGTTTGGGGGATGGGGTCATTGTGGGCTTCATGCATTATATTGCTGTATTTATGGGCACAGAGACTTGTAACATACCATTCTTCTGTATGCTATAGACTCAATAATACAATTCTACATAAAAGTCTACACACTTATTGTGTTGCATCAGAAATATAAAGTGCTATAATAGGTAGCAATAGAGACAGGGGGAAGGCCAGCATTGGGAAAAGAGGAAGGATGAACTAGCACAGAACTTCAGAAACTGCTCAGTAGGCTATCACAATGGCTACTTTTCCCACTGTCAGTCAGAATGCTGCCTCTCAGCTGTGGGCTGCCTGAATGCACATCCATCATTTCCAACAGCGCACCACTGCGTTTGCTGCGGTCTGTTGATAGGAGGCGGCTGTAGGTCTCTTCCTAAGCCCTCTGTGGAACTGTCTTTACTCTCTGTTCAGAACAACAGTCTGTGCTTTGTGCTGTGAACACAAGACTGTGCTAAATATTTCCTGATAAAGACAGATTCTGTTGGTAGTGGGTGTTCTCTATAAGAAATACCGACGAACTTCTTCAGACCACAAGAATCCAAATGGAAATGTGAATCCACACGAAAAACATGTCTCTTAATTATGTCTGGCAGGCCGCATAAAGATGTCAAATAGTATTGAAATAGGATTCATTCACTGAGCTGACATGTCGTTTTTCTTGGTACATTAACATAAGTGTAACTGGCTGCTTTAGTGTGTGCAAGATCCTGTTGTGGCCCCAGTGAGAAAATACAGAACGCTCTGTCATCCATAAAACCCTGGCCAGAGAGTCAAGGTTAACAGAGCATCTTCTAGCGCCTAGATAACTTCAAAAAAGAGTTCTGGATGAACACCCTGCCATTCTGCCTGCGGCTCACACAGAATAAGGGCCCATAAAGAACATACTCACTGCTACATCAGTGATCCCTCCCGAGCTGATCCAACAGTCAGCGGCATTTCATCTTGGAGAGATTCCCACTATCTCAGAGATATGAAGGCCACGTGACCCGATAATTTCTCTCTGTGGGTACTTGAGCTCTACTTCAACCTTACAATGCAAGTTATCACATTCTGGGGAGAGAGAAGGCTTGGCCTTCACACAAGAAGAAATACAGTCCCAACTGTGCGCCCTGGCTCTGGGAAGCACCGTGTCCCTGAGACCCAGGCCGACTGCCTCCAACAGGGCTTCTGCACAGGTTATATTTAAGATGAATGGCTCAGTCCAAATTATGGAAGCTTGGTCCTTTTTCTGGAGGGCCTGTGTAAAAACAGTCAGTCCACTTTTCTTGCTGCCCACCTGACTGGCCAGGTGGCACCATCCTTCCTCTGGGGTGACTAAGTCAGCTCCGTGCAGTGGGGGAGAGAGAGGAGTGGAGCCGGTCCTCTGCTCTTGCAGTGTTTTCAGTACTGAGGCCTAGAGCAGCTTGGTCCTCACCTGGGACAACCATATGCGGACCCTACAACAATTCTGCAGGCTGAAAGAAGGGTGATTTTATTCTGCCATTTGTGGGTTTCTAAGCAACAGAACAAAAGCTAGCCAACCATAGAGACTTGATACACATGCACCAAGAGTCCCAGAAGAGAACTGTGAGAACTCTGGCCTTCCACCCAAGAGCAGCAACGCCATGTTCCGTTTGTATTTGCTGCCTATGAAACCACAGCAAAGCAGCTAGGGGACGTCACAGTTTGCAGCTTGCCTGAACCACCAGCAAGCACCCCAGGTCAGGGCACCGTGGAGAACTCTGTAGACTGAGTGTAACGTCCCCCACCCCCATCCCCGGAGTGAGGGTAACAGACAGACCAGCAGCTCTGCTTAGGTGAAGAAGAGAGCATTCTGCCACTTTGTCACAAAAAGCCAGGGTACTACTAGGGCCAGCCACCCAGCTCTTCGGTTTGGTACTTCCAATGAGCTCTTGGGACTTCCCTACACACTTTCCATCTGAGTCATTTATTCCAAAGTGGCTACTCCAAGGAGGGAAGACCAGGTCAGAGGGTCACAAGACCTGGTAGATTTGGGGGGCGGGAAGGAAGAGACAGGGATAGCAAAGAGATAGGTAAGCAGAGTACTAACAGTTATCCTTCCAAAGGAGTACGGGGATACCAGCCAGGGTGAGAGAAACCTAAGGCAATTATCTAAAGAGACACCCATCTGTGCAGCCATACACGGATTCTATAAAGGCACCCACAGCCCACTTGATTAAGTTCTCTTGGTAAATAGTAGAGGGAGACCAGGGAAGAAAGCTCAGTTAGCAGAGCGCTTGCAAGTGCACAGGAAGCCGGGGATTTGATCCTCAGCTGCCAGGAGAAAGAGACAAGAGTCAGATCCTCAACTGAATCCTCAGCTACATACTTTGTTCCTTCAGCGCCAGCCTGTGCTACAGGAGGGAAACCTGTCACCACAAAATAAAAAGGTACCAGAATACTGGATATCTATTTGCTGAAAAATAAATAAATAAATAAATAAATAATAAAATGGAACCATAATCCTCATTATCATGTTAATTCAAAACATATTATAGGCCAGGAGTAAAATCTAAAACCATGAAGCTTTTGGACCAACACGAAGATGTCAGCCATCCTTATGGTCTGGGAGGAAACAAAAGTCTCTAGAGTCAAGCACCTAAAGAAATGTTCAACATCCTTAGTCATCAGGGAAATGCAAATAAAAACAACTCTGAGATTCCACCTCACACCAGTCAGATTGGCTAGGATAAAAGACTCAGGTGACAGCAGATGCTGGAGAGGTTGTGGAGAAAGAGGAACACTACTTCACTGCTGGTGGGATTGCAAACTGGTACAACCACTCTGGAAATCAGTGTGGCGGTTCCTCCGGAAATTGGACATAGTTCTACCAGAGGACCCAGCTATACCACTCCTGGGCATATACCCAGAAGATGCTCCAACATGTAATAAGGACACATGCTCCACCATGTTCATAGCAGCCTTATTTATAATAGCCAGAAACTAGAAACAACCCAGATGTCCCTCAACAGAGGAATGGATACAGAAAGTGTGGTACATCTACACAATGGAGTACTACTCAGCTATTAAAAACAATGAATTTATGAAATTCTTAGGGAAATGGATGGATCTGGAGAGTATCATCCTGAGTGAGGTAACCCAACCACAAAAGAACACACATGGTATGCATTCTCTGATAAGTGGTTATTAGCCCAGAAGTTTGGAATACAGGAAGAACAACCCGCAAACCACAAGAAACTTAAGAAGAAAGAAGACCAAAAGGTCGACATTTCATTCCTTCCTAAAAAGGGGAACCAAATACCCACGGAAGGAGTGGCAGAGATTAACTATGGAGCAGAGACTGAAGGAAGGACAAGCATATAGCTATCTCCTGAGAGGCTCTGACAATACCTGACCAATATAGATGTAAAGGTTCACAGTCATTCATTGAACTGAGTACACGGTCCCCAATGAAGGAGTTAGAGAAAGGATCTATGGAGTTGAAGGGTTTGTAGCCCCTTAGGATGAACAACAGTATGAACTAACTAGTACCCTCAGAGCTCCCAGGGACCCAACTACCAACCAAGGGCTATACATGGTGGGACTGATTGTTTTGGCAGCATGTGTATAGTAGAGGAGTGCAAATTTGATCATCAATAGGAGGAATGGACCTTGGCCTTGTGAAGGTTTTGTGCCCCAGTGTAGGGGAATGCCAGGGCCAATAAGTGGGAGAGGGTGGGATGGCAGGCATGGGGAGGGGGGAAGCAACAGGGGTTTGTTCTTGTTTTGTTTGTTTGTTTGTTTTTTGGAGGGGAAACTGGGAAAGGAGAAATTTACATGTAAATAAAGAAAATATCTAATAAAAAAAAGTCTCTAGAGTCACCAAGAAGCACGGTCATGAAAGCAAGAAAATGATAAAACAAGACTTCACCAAAAGCCACAAGGTGGGTGGGGGAACGGGACAGGGGCAGAGGCAAAGCACACGATGCTCAGCACCAACCAGCGTCTGTCTGTTGGGGCGGCTTACATTATTTACGAACAGCACAAGTTTACTGCTCAGTCAGGGTACCAGCAGACTGGAGTGCCCAAAGGGGACCAATCCCCTCAGATGGCAACGTTTGTGTGATCCCACACAGTAGAAGGTCCCAGCGAACTTGCAACGGTGGTACAGCAGGGATTGTGTTTCACTATTTGAAATGGAGGATGGGGGACAGAACCCTGATACAAATGAGACTTAGTCCTATCTTCATAAAGAAATCTGTAAAGATGCCTCGTGGTAGGTGCTCCTTCCTCGTCAGCATCTCCCTAAGATCCAAGTATATGCTGCTCCAGGTTTCACTGTCCCCAACATTGTCTCCTATACTCAAAAGTCAAACTTGGCTTAACAACTGTGCTGCTTAATGTTTTACCGGCTTGGTCTCCCTAAGTGCGAGGTAATGGAGAGTGTCGCCTGGAGGAGACGCTGGGAACTCCAGCCCATACGTGTCTCTGCTTCTAGGCTGTGGTGAGATAAGCGGCTTGTTCCACTCCCCGACCCTACTGTGGTATGCTGCTGGCTGCCTCGCCAAAGGCAAGAGAGCCAAGCAACAACCATAGGCTGAAATAACTGAAACCCTTAGCCCAAATACATTTTTTTTTTTAAATAAATTGACTCAACGTTGGGTGTTTGTTAGAGCAAAGGACTGCTACCGATTCAGGTGACAAAAACAACCAAACTTTGTATGTGGGGCAGTGAAATACTACACAGTAGAACTGGTATGAACAAAGAAGCTGGACGAAGTCTGAGGTAATGAAGGGGACACAGTGAATTTCATAGATGACAATGGTCCTGGTGTCTAGCAGACAGTAGTTATACAAGTGCACACATCTGTAAAGATTTTATACACCTGAGATCTATGCATCTTCTACTCTACCTCATACTGCCTACATAACAGAAGACTATTATCTACACGGTTCTTGGCGAGAAAAGCGTCTCGGGCCAACAGAGTGGCCACGGGTGTGCAGTATCTATGGGTGTGCAGCAGCTCAGAGCCACACAGCAGAGCTTCCTATGAAGAAGCCAGCAGAACAGTTCCCAAGGCCTAAGGTGAAGCACACAGCCATTTCCAATGCCAACACTGAACATGTGTGCGAGTGCACAAAACAGAGTCACCACAAAGTCAGACAGAGATGTTGTGCATAAGAAAATTGATACTGCATAATTTTATCTTCCAAATCATTAAGGCCAGCACGACAAACTGAGTGTGTGGGACAAATTCTAAGCAACTCGTAAACAAAAGCAAAGCACCAGTAAACACCAATGCCACTTCATCTCACCCAAGTGTAAGGCTTACCGGGCTGTGAGGAAGCCCTTTGGAGACCAGGTGTGGATTTTACAGAGTGCAGCAGCTTCACAGTGAGCACAGGAGGTTTTAGTGGGAACGCAGCTAAGGAATTCCAAGGAAGAGACTGGAGATACCCGCATATGCCCATGCTCAGACAGGTGGAGAGCAGGAGAGCAAGTGGGCAGGTGAGAGGAAGATGCTGTGGCTGTGCTGCCTGTGGGTGCATCCCCGGTCTGTGTGCTCATTCAACCACCCTGAAGCAGGATGCTCTCAGGGCACAGCACAGAACCATCCTGAGCCAGGATGCTCTGAGAGCACAGCACAGAACCATCCTGAAGCAGGATGCTCTCAGGGCACAGCACAGAACCATCCTGAAGCAGGATGAGCCAGGATGCTCTCAGGGCACAGCACACTAGGCTTCGCGTTACTACCTTCCTCATTGAATTCACCTATCTTATTCTTACAGCGGGTTGGCAGAAGTAAGACTGCAGCTTAAGTGTTTTCCAAAGTGTTAGGTACTAAGTTAACTTTCAGAACAAAGGCAAAGGAGAAAGGCTGTTGCTTAGGTTATGAGCACGGGTCAATTTCCATACACCCCGAATACTGTACATCACAGTGATGTCGTGATCTACATCTCCCGTCATGTGGGCACTAGATGCACAGCAGTACGATGACAGAGCTTACGCTAAGTGTGTACGAGGCCACTCTGGATATTGTAATTCTCTCCAACTCAATGAGATCAAAAGTTGTCTATGAGCAAAAAGATGAAATGATTCTGATACTTGTTATATTCTCCACCCATTTTTGAGTCAATCAAACTCAAGCTGTCAGACTTGGCAGCAAATGAGTTTATCTACCGAACCATCTTGCCAGCCCGATTCACTTTTTTTTAAGAAGTTTACGCAAATCAAACAAAATTAAAAATATTAAGGGAAATGCTGCTGAAAAAGTCAAGGCTAATAAGTCATATTCCCGGGTCTGTCTGTCTATCTGTGTGTGTTCTTTCCTTCCTTTCTCTTCTCCCTCTCTCTCTCTTTTCTTTCTTCTTCTGAATACACGCAGAATGGCATCTGGTACAAATAAACGTGTATTTGCTGCTTTTATACTCCACAGATTACAAACGGAATCAAATCTCCATGTGTGTACTGTATACACAGGGTGAATCAGAACCACTTCACACGACGCCATAACTGCAAACACAACTTTGTGTTCACTTCACAACTGTATTCCTCTTCAGATGGCTCAGAACAGAAGAGAGCAGTTGCTATTTCTCTCGGGCCACAAAAACCAAACATGCTAAATGGAAAGCTTGAGAAAGTCATATAAAGAAATTTCTGTTGTGCATCTGAGTGACTGGTACTATGCTGTACAGCCCAGCTTTATTAAATGGATAGAGACAAAGATGGAACTGTGGAGGGGCTAAAAATAGACAACTAGAAATCCTGAGGCTGGGAATTTTCTGTCTGATTCTATTTTCCTAACACCACAGAAAAGTTAAAAACTACAGTTTATCTGAATTTATCCTAAACTTTTAAGCTTTTGCTAAAATACTCACTTTTAAACCTCATGTTACATCAGCAAAACCCTTAGCCCTGCAATGACTTGCGTATAAAGGCTCTGGCCAGGCTCATGTGCTTGACCACGAGGTTTGAGCTGGTGGAGGGTGGAAGTGGTCTGGGAACCTTTAGAAGCTGGTGGCTGAGGAGTGGGCTTTTTGGACTTACACCTGTCACCTGCTTTCTGAAGTGCAGAGCTGTGAGCAAGCTCCCTTGGCCACAAGAGTAAGTAGCTCCCAGCTCTGCCTCCCCGCTGTGACGACTGACTATGCTCCCTCTGCTGCAACAGTAAGCAACTTTGAGACCCTGTCATGACTGTGTTCTCTTAAACTGTGAGAGTCCCAATCAATGTCCTCTTCTAAGTTGCTTTAGCTATGTATCTTACAGCAAAAAAAAAAAAAGAAAAGAAAAGAAAAAAAGAAAAGCAAAGAATATAATACATATCCCAAAGCATGCCAAGACTAAACCAAACCCAGACTATATCAGACACAAGATAGGCTCTTTACAGAAGAAACATTTGTACATCTCACCCACTGGGTTTAATTAAAAATGTCCTCAATTGTAAGCTGTTACTTTGTTGTTAAAAGCCCAGTCTTCTGTTAGCAGAGCGCATCCATGAGAGGAATAAAACCAACCCGTGTGTGAAGCGGAACAAGGCTGGTCTACAGTCCACAGAACACCGCTCAAACCCTAAGTGGACACGCGCATGCACATGGAAGTCTAACGGCAGGCAAGGATGTTTAGGAGGCAGGACGACTTGACCACGCCGACAGAAATGGAAAGCATAGTAGTCTCCATTATCAGCATCACAAGGCAGAGTCCTGTCCTAATGCCGCTACAGTGCTCACCTCTTCACATGCCTGTGTGTTCTTCCAGTTAGTTACTGCCCATTTCCACTCTCTTCCTCCCTAAGTCAAGTCAGTTTTTACGAATACACATTCCTCAGTTTATCCTTGACAGTACAAAGGACTCACCAACTTACCCCCCCCCCCCCCGAAGCCTCACAGCTCTAATGTGGCCCGGCAATTTGAATCGTCCCCCTTGAAGCCACTTGGTTTCAGAGATGCTTCTTCCTTGGCTCTCCACTGCCGGTCAATCCCTCTCTGTAACCCTGACTGAGTCTCCCTTCCTGTTCTCTCCTCTCTAAAATCTGCCTTTAGCTGCTGTCAACGTTTTGTTTTGTGTGGTGGTGAGCTAGCAAGTAGACTGGAGGAAGCAAGCAGGAGGGTAAGCAGCTGGATCTCTACCACACTTTTGCAGAGCTCTGGGGGTGGTACCAGAGTGGCAGCTGCATTTGACGTTAGGGTATTTTCAAGTTGCAGTAGGTTAGTCAAAAGCTAAGCTTCTGTGAGCTAAGAATCGTCTGAAGAACAGATTTTGCTTTAAAACACATCCAAAACAACAAATTAAACTACCAAGAAAAGCTGAGATCACAGATGAAATACAAATGGCAAAACATGTAACTGTTAGCATGAGGCAACATGGTGGGCTTAAGGAGTCCATTCACTGCTCTTTTGTGGTAGAGATTTTGTACTGGTTCAAAAATGGAAGAGAAATTTAAGTAGATGTAGAATTTGGGTGATTCACTCTTCTGAATGGGGAGGGGACACCAGTGAGCTCTGTAAGTCTGGAATGTTAAGTGTGCTAAGTGTGGAGGTCTTGTCCATGAACTGGCTCCATGTCCTTCATCTTGAATCACTCTGGGCAATCATTTATATTACACACACTGCAATGTCCACCTAGATGAAGACAGACATGATCTCCTTTTCATTCTCAATGTTTAGCTCAATCCTCTCATCCTTCTTTTTAAAAGGCCAAGTTTTAGATCTGCATCCTCAATGGAATCTGTGCTTTTATTTTCTGTTCTTGTTTCTTCCTGACGTTCTTCCTGTAATCTGTAATTCAAACACAATGCTAACAATGATTCGGTTTTAGGTATTCTATTAATTCCCTTGTGATTTCCTCAAAGGCTCACAAGATAATGAGTTTAGATTTCCAGAATGTTTAATTAAACATGGTTTCTAATCTAGGAACTTATGATCAGAGAACATATTATGAGTTTTAGCCATTCTTGGTGTTTGCTGCTTTGTGGGTTGGTACAAGGACAAATTAAGAATGCATCTGTCAGGCATGGTGCCACATAATTTTAATTTCAGCACTTAGGAGGAAAAGGTAAGTGTTTCTCTGTGAGTTCAAGGCCAGCCACTGCTAAATAGTGAGACCCCCATCGGGAGTAGAGGGGGATGAGGTGGGGGGAGGAGACAGAGAGAGGAGGGTGGGGAGGGAGGAGAGAGGGGGGGGCGGGGAGACAGGAAGGGAAGAAAGGTGTGGACAGGGTTAGGGTTAGGGCATCTTTGTCTTTTCTGCTTTAAAAAATTCTATTTTATGAATCTGATACTCTAGCACTTAATTATTGTGATTAAGTTATCTGTATCTATTTTGATGATTTCATTCTATTTATTTTTGTTCTATGTATTTCTTTTTCCCTTTTCATGAGTTGTATGCCTTTAAGTGGCAGCCCTTAAATCTTCTAATATGCTATGACAGCTGAGTGACAGTTAATTCCAACTGCCAAGCTGATTAGACTGACAGTCATCTAGGAAGTGGGCCTCTGGGTATGCCCATGGCTTATTATCTTGATTAGATTCACTGAGGTGGGAAGGCCTGCCCACAGTGGGTGGCAGCATTCCCTGGGCTAGGAACCAAAAGTGAACTGGGCACAAGCATTCGCTGCTCTTTGCTTCTTGATTATTAATACAATGTGAACAGCTGCGTACAGCTCCCACTGCCTTGACACCCCTGCCAGGATGGACTGCATCCTGAGACTGAGACACAATAAATAAACCCTTTCATCATCCAGTTGCTTTTGTGAGGGTATTTGTAAACAGCAACAGAAAAATAACAAGGAATATGTTTGTTTGTCAATTATATCTAAGCATACTTCCCCCATCAAAATACCAGGACAGGAAATAACATTATTCTTTTTGTTTTGTTTTGTTTTTGTTTTTTTGAGACAGGGTTTCTCTGGGTAGCCTTAGCTGTCCTCGAACTCAGAAATCCGCCTGCCTCTGCCTCCCAAGTGCTGGGATTAAAGGCATGTGCCACCACTGCCCGGCTAACATTATCTTGTGAGTCTTCCCAATGTTACAAAACGTACTAGAGACCTGCACAAGCTCGAGAATAAATGTCATCGCTTTAGCTATTTACGAGGAAATGACTTTGGAGTTACAAACTAAAGATGAACAAATTAAAAGAGCTATCCTGATAGCTCACACTGTTATCCTCAACAGGCTTTTATATTTATTAAAACAACCTGCCCCAAAGTTAGAAGTGTGAAGTATTTGTTTCCTTGTTAGATCATGTGTTATAATAATGATTTACTTCACAGGGTAGCTGTAAATAATACTGCTTCACATAATACTAACAGTTCTATGTCCAGGCAAGGATGAGTTCCTTTTATAAAAATAAAAGTTGGTGCAGGCAGTTGTTACCAGCTGGAATCTCATTCATTAAAGCACATTTAATAGTTCTTAAAGCAGACTTAATAGTCTCAAACTAGACAGTAAGCTCATCTCACCTCCTTGACAAACACAAGACAGCAGAACCTATTTATACAGAGCTTAGACCTTCAAGCTGTATGCCAGGCTGAGGCATTCTTAGTTTGCATCCTGGTGAGTTCTGTATGCTCATGCGAGCTTTAAGGCCTGTGCCCACAAAGGCATCCACAGCAACTCAACGCTTGATAGCTATCTTGTTCCTGGGTTCTAGGAACCTCTGAAGTCATGGCCAGGGCTAAGCATGCACATGCACATGCACATGCACATGGACAGGCAGCCATGACTTAATAAGGAATGCATATTTTGTGTTAGAACCCAATTTTTAAGGATGTTGCCCATAGATCTTTACAGCCAGAACCAAACCCTTGCAACCACGGTGTTCCAGGTACAAGGAGTAAAACAGCACAATGACAATTAAGTTTGTACTCAGCTTCATTAAAGGTGTGGGGGAGGGGGAGGGCACCCATAAGCCAATCTCTAATTCACTCCTCTAATGAGGGAGGAGCACATAAAGGCAGCAGACCTTCACACTGTCGACAGATTCTCAGACATCATGTGATACATTTGGGAAGGGGGGATGGCAATTCCCTAAGAAGCCCAGCCTGGCTTGGAACTCTCCATCCTCTGGCCTTAGCTTCCCAGTGCTTCTAATTTGTCGTCGGCTTCACCGTCGCCGTCTTCATCTTCAAGTCCTGTTCTCCCCTACCTCCATGGAAAGGTTGTTTACAACATCTGGCAATGGCCTGGGCAGCAGCTCCTCCAGCCTGGCTATTTTCATGATGACAGCTCTACCCACAGCCCACTGTAGGCTGTCCTTTCAGGCCCAAGTGGCTATCCTAGAGGGTTAATCTAGGTGTCACCAAATGAACCATAAACATACACAACTAGAAAAGGCACACTTTGTTCTTAGTACTTCGCCCTTCACAGACATTCTGACTGTGCTACACAGAGCGGCAGCTTCACGAGTGACATAAATGGTCTCTGATTAATAAATATCGATTTCCATATTGTTCTTACTGATATGAAGCTCCTTCTGGGAGAGTTACCACCCAAATGTTAACTCCTGTTGTCACACCACCAGTCACTAACAGGGAAACTCCAAGATGGGGCTGGTGGGTGGATGGTGTGGGGAGGCCGTGGCTAGAAAGCAATAGTGATAACTTTAAGTGTACACGTGTGGAATGCAATGATTAAATCACAGTTCAAAGCCGTTGAAAGTGTAAGCTTGACCTTGTGACACTGTGTTCACAAACGTCAAACCTCAGCCCAACTATATGGGGCGCAGCAAAGGAGTGCTACACACAGGTACTCCTTGACTCACTGAACACCCGAGACTGCCTGAAGTGTCCCATAAATATAAACTGTAATGTAAACATAATTATCTAATGCCAAAGACATGATAAAGATGTTCTTTTTTGTAAATGGCCACAGGAAAAGTAGCCACCTTTAACCAAGACTTGAAAATGTGTAGTGAAGTTCCAGGGACCACCCCATTTCCCCATCTGTAAAGCAAGGGTAACCAGCTCAAAGCTGAAGAAGTCGATCGAAAACACCTGCATCAAGCAACGTACCAGGCAAGGGTGATGTGCTAAAGCCAGTAGGAATTGTGTGTAGTAACTATACTAGGAAAAATGATCAAGGAGACACAGCCCAGACAGGAGCTCCCCTTGAATTAAAATCCTTGCCTCTTGTAATCACTGCAAACTTCATGGACTAGAAACTAGTCCAGAAAGCTTTCTAGGGACTGCCGGCTTCAAACCAACAGAAAAACTGTACAGTGAACAAAAACAATTCATGAGCAATGTGCACAAGTCTGATTCCAAGCACTAAACGAATCAGTCATGAGCAGTCCCGGAACGAACAAAGGGCACAGCAGGTACCTGACATTTAACACAGCTGATTAACATTTTCAAGAGCTTATTTGGCAATTGCTGGTTTGAGTTCTTTATGTATTAACTCATTTAATTCCTGCAAAACCCTAGGTGACAGATCTTAATCTGTCTTTCCCTTTCTACAGAGGAAGTCAGAAACAAAGTGAAGGTCTTTGTCAGAGGACAGCCATGAGAAGGGCTTTGAACCCAGAACTTGACCCTCCAAAGTCTAATTTAAAAGTCTGCTCTTTTGTATGCTAACAGCCCTCAATTACAATATATACAAAGATATGACGAACTATGCCATATGCTTGGATTGGAAAACCAAAGCCAAAGGAGGGGAACAAGAAAAACACATGATACGGTTGGTGGAGCAGGAGGGCCAGGCATTGCCTTTTCGCACCTGCATGGCTCTGACAGGGCTCCCTGGACTCTGGGCTGCTCATCTGTGTAACCAGGCAACACTGGTACAAGGTGAACACTTTTTTACTAAAATGCTTGGGGACCAGATGTGCTTAAAGCAAACAGTCAGGAGCTTGGCACACAGTATGGCTGCATTTCTGTCAGCCACTACTGCACATAAAGGAGGAGCCATCATGGAAGAGCGAGTAGGGATCAGCTCTGCTTACACCTCCAAAGAGTTGCCATCTCCTCCACGTATTTCATATCACAGCCTGATTTTAACCCCTAGGTACAATTGTTTTTCTTAAATACAGAGCGATTTTTACTTGGGGGAGGGAGGATGGGAAGTAAGATCCTTACTTAGACAAGAAATGTACTTAGAGATAATAGGTAAGAGAAAGTAAGTGAATGAGGCTTCTATGCGGAATCCTCATCTTTAGAAATAAATCCAATTTTGAAGGAAGGGCAAGGGAACTCTGAGGAAGAGAAGGGTCCGGGGCAAGTGTAGTGCATAAGCACAAGTGGCAGGAGATGATCTGTGAGGTGGGAAATCTTAGACTGGATGGCAGAACCGCATCTCTGAATCAGGCTCCATCAGCAGAGGGTGCTCTCTCCTAAACAAGGATGAAGTTCAAGGTGAAGAAGCATCCAATATGGGGCAGTTCCCTGCAAAGGCTGGATGAAGGCTTCAGGGACAAGCTTTTCCCTGTCAGGACATGTTGGGACAGGGTCTCAAGGAACCTGTGCAGGCCTCAAAGTTGCTATTGCAGCCAAGACTGGCCCTGAATTCCTGAACCTCTACCTCCCAAGTGTGGGAAATACTGAGTATGCACTGCCAGGCCCAGCTCTGTAGAACACTTTCAGAAGCAAATAGCAAAGAGACAAACTCTATACTCAGTTCATGATGGTTTACTGGAAATAAATATATGTGTGTGTAAGTGTATGTATATATGGGGTCAGTAAATAGGTAATACTGTGAACACTGGTCGCCCCCACATGCCACTTAGGACATCACAAGGCAACAAAATGTGCTAAGCAACCTACCCTATTTCGAAGGCCTTTACTTTGCAACAGGAGTTAGTAGGGAAAGGCAGGGTCTTGTTAGACTTTTTTTTGTAGAACTCTCCCTGAATTTTAGCCCCACCTACAGCAGTAAGCGCTCCAGCGGAGCAGGAAGCCCGGCCTCTCTTAAACCAGTGTGGACTGCTGTGCATATGAGAGTTACTACATCTTTACAAATATACTTTTCATGAGAGGTTGGGTAATTCTAAGCTACTTTGGGGAAGAAGTATTTGAGTGAGTGTGAAATTTCATTTTTTTTAAAAATAGTTCCAGGACTGCCTGGTGACGGCTGCACATCACATGACTGTTCTCAGCGCCACCAGACTATGCCCTTGACATCAGTGGCTGTGGTGTGGTTTGTGTGTGTGGCTGCTACCACTAGTTTTACACCCCTGTATTTCTCTAAAAGATCCCTTTCTGTTCTGTGTCTCTCACACAGCAGCTCCCCTGGCTGATGGGACTCTCAGGTCACCAGGGACAGCTCAGTAGCAGGTGCTAGCTGAAGGTATCATACAGAGGCAGCACCTTGGCTTCCTGTGTGCTGTAAGCTAGCTGGGCCCTGTTGCTCCTTCAGAGCACAGACCACTTTGTTTCCCTGCTTTCTTCCTCATCTGGTTCCACTGCTGGCTTTCTAGGCTCTCATCTCTCTCTTTCGCCTCGGGTATGTTACTCTAGCCACCACTACATCCCCCAGTTGCCTCTGACCTGGTGGGCTCAGGGTACCACAGTTTCCAGGAGTACTTTGGGGTCCTGATAACATGTGTGTCAATCACACTGGGCTCTTTATATCTTTAACTCTGTGACTATGGCACTATAACCCCAAAACCCAACAGGGCCTGGCCCTTCTTATCCCTGGACATCCCCCGGCTGTCTCAGCCTGGGGCCTTTACATGTCCTGCTTCCTTTCCTCCACAGTGCAGTCCTTCCTTCACACTGCTCCCTCCTTCCCTTCAGGCTTTATCCAAAGGCCTTTCTCAGGCAGTCCAACACCCCAAGACCTCACCTAATGTATCAAGCATTATTCTGGCACGCCAGGTCTCTTCCTTTCCATTTTCTCTGAATGTTTATCGGCGTCTCACACATCATGTGTCATTCTGTTTATTGGTTTCTTCCTCACCTGTGTGATGAGCTCACTGCTACATGCCGAAGTGCTTTTGCACACCTGGGCTGAGATAACGGTGGTATGCTCGCTAAGCCTGGAAGAGTGAGCCCCCTGCCGTATGTGAATACTGCAGGTGAGACCTCAGTAGCTTAATGTACCAGAAATTCAATCAAGAGTCTTCCTGACTGCCTGAAGCTGAGCATACAGCCAGATCTAAGCCACCCTTCTTGGTGATAAACAGAAAACAAACCCAAGGACCATGTCTGAACGTCAGAAACCGTGCGTGACCATGATAAAAGCAAGATTCTAAAGCCTGGCTCCTTTGCACACAGGATTACCCCTGTCTAACTGCAGGTACAGACCCCTACATGTGCCATTAAGCCATTTAAATTATTGGCCTTTCATAAAAGAACCTGAGTGGAGCATTCCTTCTTCTGCACAGTAAGGTCGGTGCTCATGGATGCTTCATGATGCACACTAATGAGTTATAAATGTCCCAGCCCACTGTACAGAACTATTAGAGAACTATTACAGAACTCCAATGTTTAAAGTCTGGCTTCCCACCCCTCTTCTTTCTTCTTTTTAAAAGTAGATCCCACAAAGGACTCTTGGCTTAAACAGGTTAAAAACTGCTAATACAAACAAGGGTGTTAAAGAGGACCAATCCTTTTACTTCGAGTTCTCCCTTGAGACTACAGCAGATGTGTCGGTTCCCACAACCCACCATTTAACCTATACTGTTACTCTGTAGAACAGCTCTTTCCTTTCATCCTAAAGCAATTTTGTGTAGACACAGACAGGTCCAGGACTTCAGCACCTAAATAAGTTCATATGGACCTTCCTCACACAGCTTGTAAAAGGGCAGCTAATGGAGCCCAGCCAGAGCCCTGACTCTAACCAGCCGCAGCTGATGGCCACCAGGGGAGACCATCCCAGCTAACAAAACAGCTCTTTATTCTTCTGAGGCAAGTGGTCCCAAGTGCTGGCCAAGCTGAAATGTTTGGGGTGCTTTAGAAGCCCTGGACACATCCTTGGCATGGGCAGCACCATGCTCCCATAAACTACCACTGTCTTATCTATGAGGCACACTGCTCCCTGCCACTGGCAGTCTTATAACATAGGAGGGTCATGAACTCTTCCATGGCTTAGTATTTCCTCACTTGAGAACACTTGCTGTAGCAGAAGATGTAAAACAAAACACTTCTAAAAGGAAGGGGATGGACGCATACACAAATAAACGGACACTGACACAGACACACACACATTCTCTCTCTCTCTCTCTCTCTCTCTCTCTCTCTCTCTCTCTCTCTCAAGCACATGTGTGTGGACAGACTCACATGCACATTAGGACACACAGAGACACACACAGCTACTAGGTAATCAAAGATCATGTCATTTGACTCACCAAAATGAGCCACTTTAGCTTTCATAGTATGTGTTGGCTTTGGGTATTGGAAGAATCCCAAATTCTAATCCTGACCTGCTAGGAACAAATCCGTGACTAAATGTCAAGTTGTGTATTGTCTCATATAAAGAGTTAACTCTGAGAGCTGGCTTTTCAGAAAACTGGGCTGAGGAAGAATGTCCTAAAGATGACCTCAGCTGCCCTGTACGATGCTCACTGGCATTAAACTACGAGCTCAAGTAACAAGAACTGGCCTGCCCAAGTGCATCCTGAGGGCTAATAACCCACACCTGTGTAGACTGGAAAGGACTGCAGCAAAGCTAGGTGGAGTCTCACATGCACAGTGGGCTGTATTCTGAGAACTGGAACATACACTTCAGCGGGCTCACCAGGATCAGAAATGTTTCCTGCAAAGCCATGCAAAACAATCCCCAGAGAGGCTGGACGCCTCGGTGCTTGGAAAAACTAAGGTGTGAATAGTCCAAGATCCAAGGCAGAAGAAATAAGGCATGTAAGGGAAGAGGTGAGAAGTAAGCTATTCTGGAGTGCTGGACAGATCGGGGGAGAGGCCTGGGGTAGGCTTGAAGACATTCTATCCACAGGGGACTGGCCCCATCCTGAGCACAGAGGTGGTAGCTGCTCTTTGTACAAAGAAGGAAGAGATCTTCTGTCACAGGGAAGAAGGGCAAGAGGCAGAGCCCTAATCTACAAGAGGGGCCAGCAGGTCAGCAAGAAGGTGGTGCCACTGGGTAAGAGGATTTTGCGCTATCCTTGGTACTAAACAAGGGATGGAGGGCAGGGCAGGGAGAGACAGCTTGCTGTGAACTATGATCAGCACTTGGGGAGCTTGGAAGCTCCACTGAACTATTCTCACTCCCCCCTATAGCGCACACACACACACACACACACACACACAGAGAGAGAGAGAGAGAGAGAGAGAGAGAGAGAGAGAGAGAGAGAGAGAGAGAGAGAGCTCAGCTTTCTCCACTCCTCTGAGCTTTGCCAGCCTTACTTAACACTGGAAGATGGAAGTTCCCGTCCTCAGCATTACTCTGAGGATTTCCTAGCTTGTTTCTGCTACAACTTGGGAGAAGAGGGGTTGATTTTATTGTACAGTTCACCAATGCCCAGGAAATAAGTTGGGGTAGGAACTCAAGGCAGGAACAGAATCAGCTAACTGGAGGAACACCGCTTACCAGCTTGCTTCTGAATACAGCCCAGGACCCCTTGCCCAGGGATGCCACTGCCTACAGTGGCCTGGTAAGCCAATAATCAAGTAATAGCCCCAGAGATTTCCATACTGGCCAGTTTGACAGACTCATCTCCTCAACTAAAGTTTCCTCTTCCCAGACAACTCTAGCTTACGTCGAGCTGAAAACAGCCGGCCAGCGTAAGGATGAAATGTGGTAAAGCTTCTATGTGGACCACTCACTAGGTACCAATGGCATCTACACACACAAGAGCTCAGTGGTGACCAGTCAGCTTCTACCTTCCTCAGCCGCACAGGGAAGGCCTGCACCACCTTACATGTCCCGGAAAGCCAATGACAGGCAGCGTGGGAATGAAAGAACCCACAGAAAGGTTCCCATAGCTACATGCTCAACAACAAAAGCAGACCTGCCTGCCACACCTGAAACGGTGTAAGCCCACAGTGGTGCACTCTTATTACTTAACCTTTGTACGAACTTTGCAAACTGCCTTGAAAGTGACCTTCCTTTTCTTAGGAAGAACCATAGCTGACTCCAGCTGTTGAGAGACGCTTCATCACAAAAACATTTTCCTACCAAGTACAGAAAGAACGAACCCAGAGAACCCTCACGTCCCAAGAGCCGCCGGAAGCACACATCTTCTGCCTGATGCCTGAGTGTCACTCAAGGCAAACATAACCCTTCACAGCAGACTGTACATCCATCAACCAGCACCTGCCAGTAAAATAATCTGCCTCTGGGTCTGGCAGTAGTGTCTTCTCATGTTGAAAGGTCAACACGAGTGTCACAGAGCCTTTAAACCCAGCTCCCAATTCTCAGGAATACAAAAGACACAACGTATTTCCTAACACTGTTAATCAGGAAACAATCAGATGAGCCCAGTTCATGAGAGACAGACCTAGAAACTGACCCAACCAGTCCAAAAATCAATGAGAATGAATGAATGAATGAATGAATGAATCAATCAATCAATCAACTACTGCAGAAAAGGGAATGATGCCGCTCTGTGACCGGCACGTGGTTACCACAGTTGTTTGAATCTGATCTCTTAGGGCTCCCTGCCCACAGTTCACTATCCATAAGCCACATATTTTCCATGACTCTTCCATGGTAGTCTGAACACATGCATGGCTACAGCAATTCAGCTATCCAGAAGCAGGTGAGTACTGGCTTTGAGCGGGTGGCAAGGCCCAACGTTAAAGATCGCCCATCTTGCCAAGTAGGTGCTGATTCCACATCCATAGCTGATACCACAAAACTAAAGGGTGGGTCAATCAACGGACAGCGCTGGCCGTCATAGGATAAACCACAGTCTTGGTGCTTGATGCTCAGACACAGCTATTGTGGTCACCTGGATACCTGTCCTTCCAAATTAAAAAAAAAAATTTAAATGACAGGTCTTGAGCTCTCCCCCATCCTTGTCAGCTCAAGTATATAGCTCTCTAGTCATTGAACTCTAGTCATCAGGTTTGCAAAGCAAGCGCTGAGCCATCCTGCCAGCCCTCCATATTATTTGCAGCCCTCCCTTTACTCTACTTAGGCAACATTTTATCTCACCACTCATACAGCATCGCTGTTGACTTAGCTAAGTTCCAGTATGTGGTTTTCACAATCACACTCAATGGCTGCAATGGCATATTTTTTTCCCTGTTTGCTAATGCACACTAACACATTATGAAGTTTATTACAGCTGGTGTTCTGAGCACCACTGTAAATGTTGGGACTATTGTACAAGTCTCAGAAGGAAAGGAATTCCACAACTTTAAATGTAAGATTCTTATGGAATCAAAAAGGATTGCTCTTATAAATAGTTCAGAGAGTAATGAATGGGAAAATAAAACCAGTCTCCTATTACAAGCTTTAATAAAATATAAACTTTTCCAGCCAAGAGCCACAAAATCAAAGCATTTAATAAATACATAAAAAATGTGAATGATATAAATCACAGTTCCATCAGAGTCAAGGCAAGAGATTCCTGTCTATCTAAAATTCTGTTATAACCCTAGAGACCAGCACCTCCCTGTTCAATAAATATTTGCTGAATTTGTTAAGGAATGAACTGCACATCTGGCCCTTGGCTTGGAGCTTTACAGTGGAGCTTCGGTAAGCTAACACTGAGTAAAGACAACTATTAGTGAGCAATTAGCATTATCTGCACAGCCAATGGCTTTTTACCAATATCCTCCCTTTTCCCTACACAACATATTTTTATTTTTACCTATATATTCATGAGAGCGGATCTTACTGTCAAATGACTGAGCTGCAGTCATTTAGCTAAGAACCTGTGTAGCAGCAGCAGAGCAGAGAATGTGCCCTTGGACTCCCTGCCTAGGTTACTTCTATTCCGACTGTACTTTCTTTTACGGTTGTGAAGGTTGAGCTTCACTGTCCACCAGATTTGGAGTCATTTGAGAGACACCTATCAGCATGTCCATGAGCAAGTTTTCAGAGGTTTAACTGAAGACAGAAGACCCACCCTGAATGTGCCTGGCAACTGAGAGTCCCAGGCCTCAGCCTGCTGCCTGTCTTGCCTTCTGCTACTGGAATGAAATCGATGGCTGGCCACTATCCTCGCTCTCAAACCGGATCCTCTCTAATTGTAGAGTGCTTTCAACAACAAGAGAGTAATACAGTAGTTTTCATACATTACGAGGCCCATTCATGAAGGCTCTGCTTTCTTCCGTGTCCACTAGACATGGGTCTAGCAGGTAAGAGGCACAGAATAGTAAGAACCACTTAACTATGTAACCTGGATAGTGGAGAGGAACACTGACTTCACTGGCCTTATAGTCTTCAAACAGTAATGCTTAGGAACAAAAGCACCAGAGAAAGACAATGTATCAATCCCCAATTAATTCCTTCCTACCAAAGTGCAGAGAACACCTAAGACCATTAAGAATCCTGGAGGAGAGAGTACCATATAAACAGCTGTCTGCTAGTAACAGTGGTGCCCACAGCTTCCTGCTTATAATTCTTTTAACCTCAGAAGTTCTTGTACTTGGCAGGCAGTTGTGACGTATACTTCCATGAAGGTTCATTGTGCCAAATCAGTATTATCTGTTTTTGTAATTGGCTTCTCACTCCATAATTCTAACCGGCTTCAACATTATCATGAAATCCCTGTACCATAGAAGGGTGCTTCACATAATCTTAATGCCATTATTTTATAACCCCTGCCTTCAAGAGCTTCAAGGCAAGATGACGGAATAAGACAAGAGCTTTATTGACGATGCCCCCAAACAACCAGAATGCTCTTAAAAAGGCCATCATTAAGGTAAATGAGATTAAACCTACATCTGATCAATAATAACAGTATCAGGCTGACAACTGGTACTGATATATTACAGCGCTTTAAAGTATGCTTTGTTACTCAATGGTGACTGCTTACGGAAACTGATCAAGTTATTTTCAAAAGCCAAAGAGTAGGTTATATACAATGACCTTCAACCCTCTGATCCTTGGCTTTACAAGAGGTTGAAGGGGCTACCAACAAGAGTCTCAGCTGGCTGCAGAGACTCTTTAGAGGCCACGGGCAGCTAAATGGAGCTTCCTAGGACTGAGACATAAGACCCTCAATACTCACTATGTCTTACAACTAAATAAGGGGTAAAGCACAGGCAGAGTGCAGTCAGGTGCTAACAGTCCCTAGAAAAAGCTCCTTTCCTGACCAGCCCACTTGCTTTTCACTGCACTACGCAGTCAGGGCAGCTGGTCACAATGCAATGTGACTCTTGCCAGTGAAGAACTTTGCTGATGACATTCCAAATAAGCTGTGTGCTGCCCTCAGATGACTGCTTGTTTATGCGTTTGTCAAAGAAGGACATCCCCACTCTGTGAAAAAAGGCAAGTGACCCTGGCACAAGCAAGTCTTTTCAAACTGATGCGTGGGAGAGAGGTTATTATCGGTAACCCTAAATAAATATTTTCAATCGCCCTAAGGGAGCACTCCAATGTCTGTGAAACTATTATGCAAAACAATTTAAATCACCAAAAAAACAATTTGCTATCTTGAAAGCTTTACCATATTTGATCATGTGTTCTTCTGATGGATGGATCAGTCAGATCGTGTTAATCAGGCACAGAACTGAGAACAAAACTCCCCCTTCCCCTGTAATCCCACCATCATCCCTGCCTCACAGAGCTAACCTTTAACCTGAAGAGCTGAGATGCTCTACCCTCTCTTTAGAGACCAAAAAGGTGTTGCTTGATTTTAAGACACAACTGAACCTTAGAGGACTTTTGTTTTTTTTTTGGCCTGCCCAAATGCAAATTAAAGTTAAAACTCTCCACTCCAGCTGACTCTCAAGAAAGCATGTTTCTGAGGCAGAACTTGAGCTGTGCAGGAGCAGCACAGGCACACGGTCCAGCAATGGGAAGGCTGCTGCCCTGAGCTGCACACAACCCTCAGTCAACATTCCCAAGTCTCAGGGACACGATCTGATCTGAGAATAAACCCTGCTGAGTCACAGGAAGCCTGGCGAGAAACAACTAAAACATGAAAAACACAACTTCAATACAAAGTGTAGAGTGACATCTACCAAGCTGGCAGACAGATGTGGCGAAGTCACACAAACCCACTCTACAACAGTGCGGGCCACAGCAGCTGCATGGAGGACAAACACCAAGGAGAATGATGGGTAAAAGACAGGACTGATGCTGGAGCAGCGGCTTAAGGGTTAAGAATGCTTGCTGCTCTTTCAGGGAAACTGAGTTCAGTTTCTAGCACCTATACAGGCAGATCACAACTGCCTGTAACTCTAGCTAGCTGCTGGAGATTTATCTGCTTTTTGTTCTGACCTCTTACACATGGGATACATGTACACACACACACACACACACACACACACACACACACGAGTGTGCGTGCACCAGGGATCTATCTGCTATTTGCTCTGGCCTCTTACACATGGGATACATGTACATACACACACATACCAGGCATGGAAAAGTAAAATAAATCTTTTAAAAATAGATGGGCTAAAGTTTCTGATGTGCCAGTACTTACTGAACCTAAATCTGAGACAGGAACCAGAAACTCACAGCTTCTCTCAGATGCCAAGTATAATGGTTCAGAACACAGGTGAAAAACCCTTACTGATACTCATAGGCAGTCCATGCTGTGTACTAAATAGGGAACAGACAATTGTACCTGAGTCTCCGCGTCTTGAACTGCAGGGGGCACTTGATCAGGATCAGAGACTGTTGCAGGAACCGCATTATTTTGCTGACCAAATTGAAACAAGAGAAGAACCATTCAGACTCCAGAAACGCTTGATCTTATGGATTTAAACAGGCTAACCTTATGTCTTGGTTTGCCAAGGGCAGTCTTACACCTGTTGTCACATTATCCAAACTGGGTTGGCCTTTGTATTTTTCCATTTTTAATTACATATTGTGATTCATTATTGCATTAAAATAAGGTAGTGTGGATTCAGTCTGTACCTAGCTTGTCTCGCATCTTCTGTCTTAATCTTGTCTACAGCATGTTTCATATCAGCAGGCTCCTGCAGAGGCAACCAGCGATAAACCATCTATTCTGAGCCTTTTCCCCTGCACATGCAGCACACACTCCCCACCATAAAGGGAGCATGTGACAGCACTCTCCAGCTCAGGGACCACTGGGGAATCAGAGTGGACTCTCATGTGTCTCACTTAAGGTCTAAACCCATTCTTTATTTTGATTGCTTTCATTTGGCAATAGGCTATTGTAATAGTAATGACCTAAAAAATTAAATATAGGCTTAGTAAACAAGAATTGTATTTTCATTGCTCAAGCAAATTAATGATGATTGTAATTTGCATATCTGTCCATATGTGCCACAATGGACCCATGAGAGCCAGACTCTAAACTAGTACAATACCCTCTTTCTCTTTCTGCTCGCTCCCTCCCTTTCTCTCTCTCCTTCTCCTTTTCTCTCTCTCTCTCTCTCCTTTTCTTCCCCCACCTTTTTCAAGACAGGGTTGTCCTGGCTGTCCCGGAACTATGAGGCTTGCGCTCCTGAGTGCTAGGATTAAAGGCATGTGCCACCACCATCCGCTCAATATCCACTTTTAAAGAAGGGAGTAGTCAAAACTGATAGGAAGTGCAGCTGTGACTTTTACATCTTCACTACCACAGCATTCTGCATGCTTGCCAAGTCCCTCTTTCCATTTACTAACCGGCATGTTCTGATTAACTGTGTCTGTTTCCTCCAGAAACGTCTTGCCACTAAATGATGGCCCCTACTGAAGTAGACAACACCAGATCATTTCCAGCTTTCTAAGAGAAAATCAACTGCATTACTAACTCTACATTTTTCACCTAATCCACAGGGCAAGGGTTACTAATAGTAACCTGCAAGCCAAGCCCACCTGCCTGGGGCTCTGTCTGGAACC
Source organism: Montemys delectorum (assembly GCA_019843815.1). NCBI lineage: Eukaryota > Metazoa > Chordata > Mammalia > Rodentia > Muridae > Montemys > Montemys delectorum. The sequence goes on from JADRCD010187288.1 coordinate 37,633, forward strand.
TCACAGGGTGAGATTGTTTTGGATCAGCTTTCAGTGGTTGGGAAAAGTCCAAAGAATCATAATTTATTAGGCATAGTAAGTATAAAAACTCATATCTTGGTGTTGGTAAAGGAATGTTTACCATTCCTGGGTGCATAGCCACACACTTCTTTGCATATTGTCAATAGCTATCTTTGGGGCACCATAGCAAACCAGTATGTGTGACACAGAGCGTATCAAATTGACCCACTGGTCCTTTAGAAGATTTGTTGAATCCTGTCCCCCAAGGTAAAAACCTCACAGTAGTAAATGTTCAAAGTTTCGATGTACAATATTATTGTTTTTTTGTGATTTTTCACACAAACACAAATTTTCTCCTATGTATGTAAGATAGGTAGGTAGTTGAATGTACTAGTCTGTGTACAACAAAGAAGTACTCCATCTTAAGAGTGTGTAGACTCTTCTTGCGACATAGGTAGACCTTCAAAAGACTACTTTGAAAAGTCAGAGCATCACAAAATGATCTGGACCTTTTTAGACGAGATGTTTAAAACCTGAGCTGTTTCTTTGTTTAAAACAGTTTATTTGTTGAAACATTCAACAAAGGTTTTCAGAAGCCAATAATTCCTAGAATGTATGTGCACGCGCGCGCGAGCACACACACTTTACTTGTACTTTTTGAAGCCTTTAGCAAATGCCAATTACTGAAATCAGAGTTTACAAGTAAACAGTGAAATAAACATAAAACCAAATAATGAGCTGAAGAAATGAATTTTAAAGCCCCTGGAAGACGGAGTTACTTTGAAACATTAAGAGCTGTGGGAAAGAACATTTTTGAGCTCCTATTTTTAATTGGAGAAAGGCTAAATTTTACAGCATCTAAATATAGCCAACCATCGAAAGGATGAAAGTGGCAATTTATTTGACAACGTTTTGTCTTGTTAAATTATCTGTTGAACAAAGGTATTCTAAATGGAGGTTTAAAAAAACAGTTCTCATGAAAATATTTTTGCTGAAACAGGCCATACTGCAATTAAAACAAATACACTCCAAAAAAATTTTTCTCTTTCATAGAAATTACTTTGCACATACTACCTATCGAGAAATTATTTCCCTCACAAACAGTAAAGTGTGAGATGTGGGAAAGAAACTCAAGATGCCACCAACTTCACGTGTACTGACTGAAAGCATACAGACACCTAACTTTAAGAGACCCAACGGCACAAAGCCACAGAGCAGCCTGGGGTCCACTGGACACACAGTAAAGCAATGAACAAATGTAAGAACAACTAGACTCCTAATGTGGACAATTACTTAACTTTATAGATATTTCCTTGGTTACTGTACAATAATTTCCCAAATAGGCTCATTTTATGTCTGGCAATGCAATAAAAGCCAACACAGGTCAAAATACATTTTGGGAGAGCATGTAACTTACATTCTTAGCACTTTCTGCTCTCAGAGGCTTCCATCTAAATGATAAATTAACCTTCCAGCTTTTAATAGTTTGCCCTGTAATTTCTCTCCCCTGTACAAGTGATGCAATTACCAGGTATTAAATGATTTTTAACTTGCAGTAGGTTTATGGGGATGAAGCACTACTGTGGTGTCCATAAGAACACTACATATGCACTGCATATGTCCACTGTAATGGATGCCTTCATCCATGAGGCTACACACTGACAAACCCACTGGAGGTTGTATGTAACACCTCTAACTTATTCACAACATAGCTAACTTTGTCTGCCATCAGTGTGTTAAGAATGTGGCACTGGGCGAAACCATCTAACACGACTCCTTTATAAAGTACTGAATACCGTACAGTGGCTAGTACTGGCCCATGCTCCTTATGACCACAGCTTCATATTACCTACCTTGTCTATATTCTTCCTCCTTAAGTAAGGGAGTGTCAGCTACTTACAAACTGGGATCAGACAGACATCATCCCTGCCTCATTCTTTTATCATCAACCACAAAGATGTGGGAGTAACTACCACACGTCTGCAGCCCACCCCGAAACTCCACCCCAAGGACACACACCTCACCCCTGAGAAAAACAGCTCTCTTAGTACATCCAGGACAATACACACATGTCACATCTCTAGTAGGGCACTACACACAGGAGTGGGTTAATGCATTCTTCCGGAGTACGTCTGATGTTGCATGGGCACTGGCTCTAGCCTCTTTATCACTCAATGTAGCCTCTTACCATCCACTCTCCATGGAGCTACTACATCTTGGCCTTGGATGGGAACTGTACCACTGGTCCTCTTGTTCAGAGGCTTCCACAGTAAACTGCTACTGAGTTCATTGCCCGTTCAGTCTACAGTTCTACACACACACACACACACACACACACACACACACACACTCAGAGAGAGAAAGACAGACAGACAGAGGTTTCCATATGCTACCACCTTCTCACCTTTCAGGTACACTGATGAACAGCATACAAAGGGACAAACCCCAAGCCATGTGTCCCTTGCTGCTTTTTCCTTGTGTGATATTGGTTACAATCTGTTTTCTCTCTACATTACATTTAAATTCCAAATTTTCTACTACTGCTAACATATTAAAAAACATTTTAATGAGCAGTGTTAGTAACTGCCAGGCATGGTGGTATATATACATGTAATCCTGGCATTTGGCTCTAACGCTCAAGCCCTGGGTGACACAGAGAGACCTTGTCTAAGACAAAAACAATACTAACCAAACAACAGCAATTATAATACGAAAACCCTCATCAGGGTCATGTGCCAGAGCTGTGCGTGGCAGTGACACAGAAAGACAAGTGGCATGTCTATGAGAGGAGCAGAACAACCAGTCTCCAGACCCCGGGGATAAAAGTTTTAAAACCAGAGGAAGACAGTCAAGTGGAGCAAACAAGAACCTTAAATGGTTTAAAATCCCGACTCCTCTAGGAAGGTGGAAGTCTGAAAGCACACACAGATCATTACCCTACAGTGGGTCTGGAGAACTCATTTCTACTTTTGTCATCACAGGTGGCATCTGTGGCCAGCACAGAAATCTTAAGCTTTACAAGTAACAAGTTCCAGATTTGGGAAGTAAAACTGATCAAAATAAAAAAACATTCTGGTGGCTGGAGAGATGGCTTAATCCTTAGTGTAGGCTCTTGCAAAAGACCTCTGCAGTTTCCAGCAGCTATGTCAGGAGGCTCACAACCACCTGTTATCCGTTAACTCTGAAACTAACCACATATCAATTCTGAAGTCAATTCTTGTTCACAATGCTGATTTTATGAAGTCACTAACAACCTAAAGATGTTAAGACAAAGGGGAATTAATAGGCTTTTGTTTTCTTCTGTTCTTTTTTGTTGTTGTTAGACAGGATCTGACTAGCCTAAAACTCTACGTAGACCAGGTTGGCCTCAAATTCAAAGAGATCCACCTGCTTCTATCTTCCAAGTGCTGGGGTTAAGGATATATCCCATCATACCTCACTGGAAAGTTAATATTAAATTAAATAAATAAGTTTAATTGAATTATTAAAACTTTAACTTTGAAGTCAATTCTTAATGTTCACATTGCTTATTTTATGAGGTTACTAATAATACTCAAGTCTTAAATTCTAAAACACTGATAGTACAGTAAACATAGAATATAAATTTAAAATCCTAGAGCCTTGGAATACTGTATTCATTTTACAAAAGAACGGCCTTGGAATTGTAAGTGCCATGTCTAAGATTGCTCTACCACCAGACCAAAGTTAGAAGCCAGTGTCAGAAATGGAATCTCCTACTGCTTCTACTCTCTGATCTTTGTATGAAAGAGAGGAATGAGGTGCTGCATTGCTACAATGTGCTTCAGCTAAAAAACACGTGTCAGGTAACTAAAATTCCCTCACCTAAGCACATCATGAATGATGACAAAGCTCCAGTATTCATTGAGGCAGTTCATACATACTTCAACACAGAATCATAAAAAACAACTGACAATACTGACAACATTATACACCATGACCAGCAATATAAAGCTGGTTTGATGCTTAAAACTGAACCAGGCAGTGGTGGCACACACTTTTAATTCCAGCACTGGGGAGGCAGAGGCAGGTGGATCTGAGTTTGAGACCATCCTGATGCAGAAGTTGAGTTCCAGGACAGCCAGGACTACATAGAGAAACCCTATGGGGGAGGGGAGAATCAGGGAACATATTACATGCAAGGATATGAAGAAAGAAATCACATGATCACTTCAACCAGTTCAGGAAAGATACTGATAGTGCTGGGATGTGGTTGCACATGCCTTTAATTTCGGCACAAGGGAGACAGAGGCAGAGGCAGGTGGATCTCCTAGAGTTTGAGGCATGCTTGGTCTATATGGTGAGTTCCAGGATAGTCAAACCCTGTCTCAAGGCCAGCCTGATCTAGGTAGTAGCAAGTTGTAACACCAGACAAGGGTACATAGTGAGACCCTGTCTTAATCTTCCTCCCACCCCAAAAGACGCTGAAATAATGCAACATTAAACCAAAAAAACGAAATACTACCAATTCAAACAAAAAGGAACATCAACAGGTTTGTTTGTGAAATGTCTGTAGCTCACAGTTTAACTCCGGGAGCTGAACTTTTCAAGAATGCTTGCTTTCAGCACCCCGATCAACACTGTACTGGGGGTTACAGGCAAAGCAATTAGGCAAGAAAAATAAATAAAAGGAATTCAAATTGCAAAGGAAGCAAAGCTATCACTATTTATTCATATAATGATAGGATTTTATACATACAAGATTCTAAATAATTCACAGGAATGCTATTAGGGCTAATGAATTAGGTGAAGTTATAAGACACTCCATTAACACACAAAAGTCAGTATTCTCTCAACTGGCCATGAATACTATTGAAAGTGATACGCAAATTGGATGTAATAACTATTAAAATCAGAATGTCCTTTTGCATAAATAGAAATGCTTGTCCTCAAATGCAAATCAAAACCACAATGAGAGACCATTTTACACTGATTAGGACAACTATAATATAAATATATTTATATTATGTAAATGTATGTAATATTATATATTATGAAACTATAATATATTCTTATTATAATAAAAAACTGAAAGTAAATGCTGATGAGTGTTGCTAATGCGAATGCAGAATGGTATCCACTAAGTAAAACTGTTTGGTAGTTCCACACAAATTCTTGTCATATGACACAACAATGCCCAACCCAATGGCATGGAAAATTACTAAAAACATGTATTTGTATGTTAATGGTCACAGTAGTACTACTTGTAATAGACAAAACACAAAATAACCAACAAGTCCATTACAGTAAACAGATCAAATGTGTATGTACACAACAGAATAATGATGTCCAGACCTAAGATTCTAATACATACGACACAGATGAACCTTGAAAACATGGTGCAGTGGAGAAAGGTGGACAATGAACAAATATGGTACATATAAACCCACTGGCGTCAACTATCCAGCATACGCAAATTCACTGAGACATAACATATGCTAGGGATTCCCACGGATGGAGGAAGAGCGTTGGGGACTGCTACATGATAGCCTCAAAGCTGTTTGGAAGTATATCCAAGATTAAGAGATTGTGAATGAACTTTGTGATGATGATCAGTGTTACAGAACTGTAGGCTTAAAATGCTCAATTGGCATAATATTTCCTATTACATATATTTTACCAACAGAAACAGAGACATGTGGCTACACTGCACATGACCAATCAAGACTCTAAAACAGCTAATTAGCCTGAGCATCCATACCTTCTAATCAGGGACAACCTGGTGGGAAAAACACTGGCACTTCTGTTGACCCCCCACCACAGATAAAAGATTGACTAGAACATCATAAAGGCAACATAGTCTAGCAGATATGAGTACTACTATGTACTTACAGAATCTAATCCCTGTTTACAAACTAGGCTGGACAGAATGCCCATGTCTAGATGGGCTTCAATCATCACAGTATTCTCCTGTGGTGTTTGTTCAAAGCACCTGTCCAAGGGGGATGACCTCAGGTGCACAATAAACCCCCTTGTAAGCACAGGCAGAACACACCCTGATTCCAGTCTGTGGAGGTGGGTGGGCTCTCTGCTGTCTACATAACTTAGACGGGAAACATTTTGCCAACTGTGAGGAAAGCTTAACAGATAGAAAACAATGGTTCATTTTCCATACTGAATGGCAGCAGTAAGAATCTAGCCCAGGTTCTCAACCTGTAGGCTGTGATTCCTTTAGGGATTGACCACCCCTTTCGTGGAGGCTGCATATCAGATATCCACATTCCTAACAGTAGCAAAATCACAGCTCTGAAGCAGCCACAAAAGAATTCTATGGGTGGGAGTTATCACAACATGAAGAGCTGTATTAGATGGCTTCAGTATTGGGAAGGTGGAGAGCCGGTAGTCTAGAGGACGACCAACAGTCAGTGTGTTGTTGTTGTTTTTAACTGTGCTGCATAGTATTGGGGGAAGAGGTACTCCATTGTTCTTGGCTGCCCCCTTCCTCACGACGTCTAGCATGGAGTCCTCAGTCCCTTCTGGCACAGATGTGCTTACTACCCACTGCCTTCTTGATGACTTTGAGTGCACCTTGAGTTTGTCCTGGGACACCCTGAGAAGCTTCAGAGCACACATTCCACATCAAGACCCGCAGGAATCTGATGTGCTGGGTGAGGCGCCCCGGGCTGGCTCTGCTATGGCTTGTTGCCTTTGTCTCCTCATGATCTTTGATGAAGCCAATGGCCACGGACCAGAGCATGGCCTCCTGGACCGATAGACTACAGGCTAATATCAACCCCATGATTCTGAGGTCCTCAAAACCAATGTGAACTTAGTTAAGTATTAAATCTCCTGGTAACTTAAAAAAGGGGGGGGGGGG
>JADRCD010187289.1:0-15026 GCA_019843815.1 Montemys delectorum
TTTTTTTTTTAAAGGAGATTACATAATAGCATGGGGGTTATTACTTATTGACTTTAAAACATTAATAAAATGAAAGCATTTTATTCCATTTTGTTGTTTCCTTCTGACATGTTTTTGTGTAAACCTCCCATAATTTATAACTATGGAAAAAAGAATGACATTTATGTAAAAACTGAATAGGAATTAATTTCATTCTAAAGGATTATTCTCTATAATCACAAAAAGAATTCCTTCCCCTCAAAAAAAGTTTTAATTTTTATACTAAAAATCTCTTGGAATTTAACTCCGATTAGTGTTATACCAAATTGAAATATATAATATAAAAACAAATTTTTATTCATTGTTCAAGGCATTTATAATACATTAATATATAATTGATGTAAAAATAAATGCTATGTGAGAAAACGTATTTGTCTTAACCAAATGACCAAATCATTATATTGCGTCTTGACCTTTCCACACTTTGTACTTGAGTGGACTCTCTATAGCATGAGTGCTGTTAACAGAGGGAACAAGGCAGGCTTACTGTGCCTGTCGTGACCTGCATGAGATGGATGTGTGGCTGTGTTCTGTAGGAAATGAAATCATATGTAGTAAGCACATGTGCCTTCTCTTCCTGTTTTCAGTGCTTCTTTATCACCTCACTACTTAAGCTCTGCTCTCAAGCAAAGCCACGTGCAAACTCTTAAAGGTATGTATGAACCGTCCTGTTGGGTCGTCACGCATGTGTGAAGATCTACAAGTTTTAATTTTTTTCTGATTGTAGAAGAATAAGGAATAAATTTCTAGAGAGAAAGTAAAAGTCATCTATCAATATTTGGTATGACGTATACATATTTTTCTCCAGTAACTCATAATGTACAGGCAGTTTTTACTCTTCTTCATTGGTTTTATGTATATTTTCTCTTGGCATTTAATTTCTTAGTAATATTATCATTGGAGTTACTTTTTTCTATTATTATGTGGCCCATGATAACTTTACGTTTATGAAAAGGTTGAAGAAAAAATAAAACAGTATTTTGAGACATAGTGTCTGCTATAGCTGCAGGATTAGCTGTAGCAGAGACGCATATATCACTCCTTTGATTTTGCCAACTGGTTTAATCATAAAATACTTACTTGTGACCTTATGCTATCCCTTAGATTAGGATATAATTCAGAATATTTTTTAAAGATTTATTTATTTATTTTATGTATATGAGTACACTGTAGCTATACAGGTGGTTGCAAGCCATCATGTGGTTGCTGGCAGTTAAACTCAGGATCTCTGCTCACTCTGGACCAAAGATTTATTTATTATTATATGTAAGGTCATTATAGCTGTGTTTAGACGCACCAGAAGAGGGCATCAGATCTCATTATGGATGGTTGTGAGCCACCATGCGGTTGCTGGGATTTGAACTCAGGACCTTAGGAAGAGCAGTCAGTGCTCTTAACTGCCAAGCCATCTCACCAGTTCGTTCAGAATATTTTTTACCAGTTAAGACTAAAGGGCTTTAATTTGGACTAGTAAATTGACTTTTAAAGGAATTTTGGGGCTCTTACCCCCCACACATACACACTTTAATTTTTATGGCATTTTCATATTTAGTGGGTTCTATCTGATCTTCCCAAACCCCTTCTATCCACCACTGTCCCCATCCCCACCTAACTCTTCCATCTCCAGTGCTCTAACTTCTTTTCTTTCTTTTTTGTTTTTGATGGTTGATTGGTTGTTTTTTACTGTTTGTTTGGTTGTTTTTAAGACAGTCCATGTGGCCCTGGCTGGTGTAGAACTCTTAGGTAGACAGGCTAGCCCCAGACTCACAGAAATCCCCGAGATTCTGCTTCCTACTTGCTAGAATTACAGACTCTGTCACTACACCCTGCTTACCCACCTTTATGTTGGTGTCACATGTGTTTCTCGCCCTCTCTATCACCCTCCCTTCTCATAGGTTCCTTATCAGTGTCCCCACGTCTACACTGTCTTCAGTTCTCACCTAGATATGCATATGTGACAATTAGAGACTGAACTCCTCAAATGGGAGAGAACGCCCTCTATTTCATCTTTGTGGGCCAAGGTTACCTCACTTAGAATAGTATTTTCCACTTCCATCTGTTCTCCTCAGGTTGCATAATTTCCTGTTTACTGCTGAGTAAAATTCTGTAGTGTATATGTACATTTTCATTATCCACTCGTCTGCCTGTGGACTTCTAGCTAATGTTATTGCTTTGCTATTGAGAGTACATCAGTAATGAGCTGCGAGTATCTCAGTAGTAAGATATGGAGACCTTTGAGTGCTATAGCTGGGCCATACAAGTTTCTACCTTTAGTCTTTTGGGAAATTTCCACACTGGTTTTCATAGTACCTGCAGGGGTGAATAATAGTGACCCTTTTTCCATGGTCACCACTTGTCACTTGTTTTCTTGATGGCAGCCACTCTGACGTCCTTGAGATGGAATCTGGAAGGCTTTTTTGAAAACACAAAGCTAACAGTCTTATATAGCCCAGCTGGCCTCTTAACTTGCTGTTTTGCTCTGACCTTGAATTTCTACCTCCACCTCCAGAATCCTGGAGTAGCAGGCACACACACCACGCCAGCTTTATGTTGTGCTGAGGATGGATGAAGGCTTAATTCCTGCTAGGCAGATTCTGGACCAAGACTACATTCCCAGCCTTCCTTGGCAAGTTTTTTGACTTGGTTGTTTGCTACTTAATTTTTTAAATTCCTCTGGATATACTAAGAACGGATGCTCTGTCATATACAGTCTTCCTCCATCCCCCTCATCAGACCGCTGTTAACTCTTGTACTGCGAGCTGTTGAATTGGGAAGGCTTCCATTTGTCTATTGTTGCTGCTCTTCCTTCCTTTGTGACTATCCTTATCAGAAAGCCCTTATCTATGCCTGCATCTCCAGGAGTAGGCCTACTTTTTCCTCTAGGCAATGACAATATTGAAGGAATTCTTTTGTATTGTAAAAAACAAATCCAGAAATGTATTGTTTCTTTTCTGGAAGTGCTGAGAGTCCAAACCTTGTGAACTTTAGCAAGCTCCACACCACAGCACGTCCTGTCAGCCTTCAGAACCTCGTAAGTACTGGGTTTATTCCCTGCTCATAATCAATAGGTAGATTAGTCTACTGCACTTTTGTAGTGTTCTCTTTCAATTCTTAAACATTTCCATGGCCTTCAAAAATGAGAAATCCCGTGGAGAAGCCTTTCTGTCGGCAACTGTGTTAGCTCTTTGAGATGTACAAGCTGGGATCTGATGGTACTGTGCTTCCTATAAGAATAATGGAAGGGGCGGTGGTGCCCACGCCTTTAATCCCAGCCCTTGGGAGGCAGAGGCAGGTGGATTTCTGAGTTCCAGGCCAGCCTGGTCTACAGAGTGAGATCCAGGACAGCCAGGGCTACACAGAGAAACCCTGTCTCAAAAAACCAAAAAAGAAAAGAAAAGAGAAGAATAATGGAAGGAGAGGCTTTAGAGAAAATGTTGAGAGAAACACTAGTGGATGGGAATGAGTTTCTGATGATCATCTACCTCCAGTAAAGCAGGTGTCCTCCTGTCACCTGCATGGGTGTGTGGGATTCCTCTTTTCCTTTCGACATTGCTAAGATTCCTTTATCTTTTTTATATCCTGAGTACCTTTTGGATCATACCACAAGCTTGCTTTTTTCAGATTTTGACACACACTTTTGTAATAAAAAATATTAAAATCCTGGCCCTGGGCTTCTTCCCTGCCCTTGACCAGATGAAACACACACACACACACACACACACACACACACACACACACACACACATACACACACACACAGACACACACACAGCCTTTATATTTTTAAGTATGACTTGGGCAGCATAATAGCTGGACAGACAGATACCTACCCTCCATGCTGTTAGAATCTACCTTCCTATCAAAAAACCCCATTATTACTACTGTGTTTCATCTTGGCTGCTCTTAGCTCCAGTTAGGTATGTTCTTCTTCAGTCTTGGTGGTTTCTTCTCTCTCTTCCCTTATGGGCCTCTCTCCCACAAGCCCATAAAACCTCTACCCCACCTATGTCTCTTTTACCCCGCTACTGGCAGTAGACATCTTTATTCACCAATCAGAATTAACTTGGGGACGGGGTCCCAGGTGCTATGTGCAGATTTCAGGTCGTGAGGGCTGTACTTAGCATTATAATAGATAGTAAAAGACAAAACCCCAACATACTTGTTGTGAATTCTCTGGGGTTCTTAGAATCTCTTCTTGCTCTTGTTTCCTTCTATGGAGACAAACTGCAGTTCCAGCTTGTTTTTCCCATTGGAGCATAGGTCTGTTCCTCCATATGATGCTTGCAAGTGTCATACCTCACCTCTGTTGCTACCAGTAACTTCTTCCTTTCACTCCTTGCTTGGGCTTACTTTCCTAGTCACAGATGAGGAATGTGGTTGATAGTCTAGACTAACACAGCATTTTTGAGACAGGATTTCTCATTGTATTCCAGGCTAGTCTAGAACTCATGATTCTTGTGCCCCTGTTGGAATACCCAGTGTGAGGTCATTTTGTCAATGCTGTGAAGTAGCATACACCTAATTCTAAACTCCAGAGGCAGAGGATCAAGATTCTTAGGCTAGTCTATGTGACATAGTGAGGCCTGTCTCTAATCACAGAAACAAGCAAGCAAACAAACAGAATATATAGTACTGGGACTGGAGAGAGAAGAGAGAGCACAGGAGAAGAGGAGGAGAACAGGGTACCCTGGGCTAGCTTGCCGATTGGGCTTGCCTACTGGACAAGTTTCAGACCAATGAGGTACTCTGTCTCAAATACCTCCAAACAAAAAGCAGGGGATCTGATGGCCTTATCTGGGCTCTGCAAGAAGTATCAGAGACACAGATGTTACACAGACATGCAGGAAAGACACCCATGTGCATAAAGTAAAGTCCTTCTGTTTACAAATGACCAGTAAGAACTGCTTCTGTACTTTGACTGTATGGGTTTGGCAGCTTTCTTTTTTTGAGTGAAAAAGAAAATTTATTGGGGCCTTAATACTCATTCAAGGAAAATCAGATATTGAAAATCTTGATGCAGTCACTGTAGTGAGCCTTTATGAAGTAAGGCTCATTATGTCTGAAAATTTTTGCATTAATGTGTAAATGTGAGTTTTACAGTGGAGAGACTGTCTTTCCTGAAAAGTCCTTTGACAGTGAGTTTAGAAATTTGCAGGCACTGGGTAGTTCTGTGTTTTTTAACAGAATTAGCATGTTCATTTGCTTAAGTAAGTAATAACTGTGATTTTTGTGTTGAATTCTTATTGTGTCAAAACTGTGATTCTAATAATATAGTGGTATACACAATGTATTTTTTATATAAAAATATGCCAAGATGACTGCCTTTGTACTTTGATGAGCCTCGTAAATTTAGGTAGATGTTCCATAACAAAGCTACACAATGAGTATCAACAAAAAAAAAGGTGACCTGGCTTGTACACACATGTGCATGCACACCAGCATGGACATGAGCATGTATGGAGACGCAGTGGTGCTTACAGGCATTTGTGTAAGTGTGGCTGAGCATGGTCAATATTTTCATCCTACAGTCACTTCATTTAGCACTTTAAAGTTCATGTCATACGAACAATGATAACAATAATATGAACTCAGAGCTCCCAGGGACTAGACCACCAACCAAAGAGTGCACATGGGGGGACTCATGGCCCCAGCAGCATGTGTACAGCAGAGGATGGCCAAGTCGGTCATCATTGAGAAGAGAGGCCCTTGGCCCTGTGAAGGTTCTATGCCCCAGTGTAGGGGAATGCCAGGGCCAGGAAGCAGGAAGGGGTAGGGTGGTGAGCAGGGGGAGCGGGGAGGGAACAGGGGTTTGTTTTAGGTTTTGGTTATTTTATTTTATTTTATTTTATTTTATTTTTATTTTTATTTTATTTTTATATTTTTGGAGGGGAACCTGGGAAAGGAGATAGTGTATAAAGAAAGAAAATAAAGATAAAAAATTAAAAAATAAAAAAAAAGTTCAGGTCATAGAGTGACCAGTTACATATATTTTTAATCTTACAAGTATTGTGTAATAAGTGTATTTTATAACAATATGCTTATCCAAGGTAAATGCTAAAAAGCGGTATTATGCATTCTAGCTAATTTAGTTTAGGTAACCCTTGAAAGGCAGTGATGTTTCACGTTCATTCTGAATGAAGAAAGGCATTCTTACTGCTTGCATCTCTTTGTTATCTTTGACATAATACTCTCGATAAAACTGTTCATAATCTTAAAGGAAAACAAATTGCAAAATAATATGAATGATATGAGTTTGGGATATAGCTCAGTTGGTAGACTGCTTTTCTAGCACATGGGAATTCTGTCTCCATATAAACTGGGAATAGTAGTGCATGCCTAGAATCTAGTACTTAAGGGGCTGAAGCTGGTGTGTCATCTTCAGCTATATGAGACTTTGTTTCAAAATTGTGTGTATATGTAGAGGGTGGTATATGGGGGTGTGCTGTTTTTCATTTTGTTTTGAGACAGGGTCCTCCCAGTAGCTATGACTGGCTTGGAACGTGATATGTGGAACAGGTTGGCTTTATCCTTTTGGTTGTGAGCATAGCCTTTCTTTAGTGGATGAGCTACAGGTTGATTTTGAAAGAGATGTTCCTTTGCTTCCTGTGCGCTGGGATTGAAGGTGTGTGTCAAGACTCTGGGCCATCGAAGCCCTAATGCTGACCATTTTAAATATGTGCAGTGCTCACAAAAGCCTCTTAGGAAGAACATTAATGCTATCTCTCTTTCCCATTTTCAGAATCTGACATTGATGCTGCCACCGCAATGATACTTTTAAATACTTCAATAGAACAAGAGATTTTAGAATGTAAGCAAGCAATCATCCTTTTTAAAATAAATTGTATGTGTGTTTTCAGACTAATGATTTAAAGTATAAGATGACTAAGTGTCATAACAGAATTCTTTCTTTTTCCCACTAAATTGTGTTTTAATCTGAATGACTCAGTTTCTTCTTTTTCTTTTTAACTTTATTTTACTTATTCACTTTATATCCTGCTCACTGCCCCCCTCTCGGTCACCCCCACCCACAATGACTCAGTTTCTATTTCTATGAACATTTGATAAAGTGAAGTTAAGGCTGTGAGAAATCATTGTGTTGATCAAGAAATGTAGGGAGGAAAATGCTTTTCAGATAACTTGAAAAGCTAAAAGTAAAGATGAGAGTTCAGGTCAGTCCTATGGACCTGTGTGGACAGTTGAGTCTCAGGGCTGGTGTCCTCTGACTTCAGTAGAGTGCACACACATACACAAAATAATTTTTTAAAGGTTATTTAAATTTTGGAATAGGAGTATTAAGGTACAAATTGCAAAGTCTATTAAGAAGAGATGGGCAAATTGAATTAAAGAAAACAAAGAGTGCTTGAGAACAACAAAGCAGCATAATCAGCTATAGTGCTGAACCCCAGTCCCAGCCTCCAAAGCCTGGGTGAGAAAGAAGAGCCTGATCAGGTCAGGCTGGTCAACAAGCTTACACCACCTGGGAGGCTGCAGAGTTCAGCATGGATGTAGAAGACTTGCCTAACACATGCCAGGCCCTAGGCAAGTTTTACCCCCCCCCCCCAGCACTACAAAAAATAAAATAAGAGAAGTAAGGCAGGATACGGGAGAATTCTTCTTAACTATGTATAATAGACAAAAGCTTAATACTATGCCTGTGTGTTAAAGGGTGCACCAAATAGGAAATGAGCAAACAGTGCCCACAACTGCCGTGCTAGTCTGTGGGGGAAGAGAAGGCAGAAAGGCTGGGCCAGAGTTGGTGGGAATGTGTTGTCTTTAGACACTGCAGCACTGAAAAGGCTGTACAGGTTCAGAACTGACAAAGCCCTGCACTAAGAAGAGAAGTGGGCACCGAGACCACCCCAACCAAGAAGATGCTTCCTGCTGGAAAGGGGGAGATATGTCCTCTCCAGTTGTAGGCCTCATGTCCAGGGGTAGTTTTCTGCTTTTATTTTTTCTTTTCTTTTCTTTTCGCCATATTGTATTTGTTTGGTTTAGTTAATCTATTTTGATTTTCGGCTTTTGTATTTTGTTTTTATTCTTTGGGGGGTGGAAGAATAAGGTTGGGTGGGGAGGAATCAGGTAAGGGAAAGAATGTGATAAACCAGTATATTTTAAAGTAAAAAAAAATTAATAAGAGAACAGAAGAAAAGTTAGTGAAATATATTAAAGCGAGTTTTAAAAGAAGAAATAGGGAGGGATGCGAATTAATTTTTAAGATATCATTCAAATGTAAATGGCTGCTATTGTAATATGAAAATAGGGTTGTTTTCATACACTGTTAGACTGTTACGGCCATCCGCCCCAGGGTTAATTTGACCCTACTTGAATTTAAGATAGATTTCCCTTTTTACGCAGAACTTGTATTTGCTATCCCTCCTAGAAATTGTGTGTGTGTGTAAAGGGTCTCCACCAAGCTTGATTGCTGCAGGGTCATTTGTAACAGTGCTAAGTCAGAAACAATGGAAAACACCCACAAGGTCATTGTTAGGCAGTGCTGTGGTCACACTGAGACATGCTTTGCTCCATGCAAAGGTTGGCTTCTCTTTCCAGTGGCTTTAAATGTTTCACACTGATGACTGGAGATAGAATATCATGGGGACGTCCTACAAAACTCTAATTCCAAGCTCTTACTACTCAACAGTGAGAGTTGTCGGGGTCTGGTCTTCAAAGCAGATGCCTCTGACTCGCTGATCCACGCTCTTTCCCACAGGTGAGAAACCTCTGCCTCTTAGAACAGCGCTGCAGAAAAAGAGGAGCTACGGCAGCGCGTTCAGTGCCCCCAGTGCTGCGCAGCTGCAGGAGAGCCAGTCTCCAGCTTCCAGCATCGATCCGAAAGCAGACCATAACTACAGTGCCAGCGGCGTGGCAGCCCAGCGCTGTGCGTCCAGAGCTAGCATGTCCTCCCTGTCTTCTGTGGATGAGGTGTATGAATTCATCCCAAAGAGTAGCCATGGGGGGAGTGACGGGAGCAGCGAAGGCTTCCACAGTGAGGAGGAGACAGATGCAGAAGGTGAGGAGGATCCTCTTGCAGACAGTGCCTATGCACCGCAAGCTCATGAGAACAGCACTCTGAAAGGACGTCCAGGCAAAAAGATTCCAAAACAGTCGTGTCAAGAGATCGATGAGGAGCTCAAAGAAGCAGCCGGGTCGCTGCTCCACCTTGCTGGCATCCGCACCTGCCTTGGTTCCCTAATAAGTACTGCAAGGGCACAAAGTCAAAAACACCGGAAAAAGTAGAAATACTTGTAATGTGAAGTTGTTTAAAGCGTGGCAATACTCTTGTACTTAACTTTTTACAGTGGATATCAGAGCCATATGGGTGGGCCTCTTCAGCTGAGGGTCGGGGAGGGTGGGTGCCACCAGTTTCTTTCTAAATAGTTTTTGGTTGCTTTTCTTTTTTTGTTTAATTAAACAGTTGTTCTTAGGATCATGCCTAATTGTAAATCTGACATAAAGGACCCCACAACTTAATTTCTGTGAATAAGTGTCTCCCGTATTTAGAAAATTTTGTATAGGAAAATTCTCAGCCTCTGTCTTAAACTGACAGGAAAATAATCTCTTTGTTAGTTGGTAAAAAATTAGTAACTCAGACTTTTCATTTTTCTTCCCATTCTGCCATTAACTAGTCACTGGCATCTTTCTCACAGGCTTCCCTCCTGACACAATGCAGAAGGGTGAAATGGGGATCTTTTGTCATGTTTTCAGTTACTCTTTGTTACAGCATGAGCATGGCCATAGGAATTGGAAAGGTCCAGATGCCTAGAAGGTTCTCAGGTTTGTAGAATGTTACCGCTCTAAGGATTAGGAAAGGCGGTTTGGGGATGTGGCTCATCTCAAGACCAATTCCTCCTGCAATAGTATCTTTGAATGTTTTTACCTCACAGTTAATACGTAGCAGCACTGGGGCCTTTATCCTTTCCCAGAGTACTCTGCAGGCATTTAAGTTTTAGCTGCTAGCTGTCTTTGTTAATTGTCTGATGAGAGGATACAGCCAGTGTGTGTCATGGAGTTGCATTCATCTTCACACACTTGTACCGAAAGAGAATCTTGCGTTTGTTTCCTAAACGTACTGTACTGAGATATATATTATGACATCATAAGTAAAGGAAGGTCATTGAGGGCAAGACTTTCCAAACTTTGTATAATTAAAATTAAATGTGGAATGAATTAGATTTAAAACATTATTAAGTGTTCCTACTAAGGAAAATAGAGATAAATATCTTCAGGGATTTCAAAATACATATAAAAAATTGATCTTACACAAAACTCTTTGAGAAGGCAATGTAATACCTGTATATGCCATTAATCCATGCTAAAAGATTTTATATTACTATTTCAAAAGCGCATTGGCTAAGATATATTAAGTATTTGAATGAAACTGCTTATATGAGTCAGTTTTCATATCACTTATAGTTTGATTATAGTATTTAGAACAGGGATACTAATACTATAACTCATATATATTTTTACAGTGATGGGAGAAACTTTGGGAAAATTTAGTCTTCTTTCATGATACGTCCTGTATTCTAAACAGCAGCCTTTGAATTTTTCTCATTTATATGCATATATACACTTGCTGTGTACACACACACACACACACACACAGGCTCAGGTTAGTTTTCTGCTTTCAAATATTTTTATGACTATAAAGCATTTTCTTGGACTTTTTAAGAGACAAATGTTTTTATTTTTAACTTCTAATTTCTTTTCTGGGCAGTACTGTTAAATGAGAAGAAAAACAAGTCTGTTTCTTAATTGACAATACTTAAGCTCTAACAGTATTGATACACTCCTGTTTCCATGTTAGTTGTAATTAGATCTGGATAGCCAAATTAATGGAATTGGTGCTACTAAAATAGAGATATTTTTCATTTATTGATAATGCAGGATGAGGAATTTGGAATTTTTCTAATCCATAAATGTTATCTCTCCAGAAAACAGTTAAATGAAGTTAGTTTTTACTGCAGACAGTGAATAAAATCCCAAACAGAAGTCTTGAAGAGATGGTAGAATTCAGTTGGTAGCACGGAATTGTGAAGCTAATCACCACAGCCTTCTGGGTGGGCCCTTCACAGGGTCACCACATTTCCTGTTCGTAAGTCCCTGAGCAATGGGCAAGCTGTTATGTAAATGGAGGAAAATGATCTGAAATAGGAGGAAAGAGTTGTTCTTAGCTCCAAGAGAAAGACCTCTCCAGAATTCATGTTTAGGCGGTAACTTAAATCCCTTTCCCCCCTTCTTCAGCGGCCTCTTATTTAAAGCAGCAACCATTAGCAAGGATGGTGCGTGCCTGTGCACTTACGACAGACAAGCTAAGCTCCCTCACAGCTGGCACTTAGTTCTCTTATAGAATTCCATGTCTCACTTGTCATGTGTTGCTCTGTCCAAGCATCCATCTGAAGGGGAGAGCCTTTGTAATCTGGTCCCTCTGATGTTCTTGGACATTGTGCTCCTGATTGGTGTGCTCAGACTGAAGCATGGCTTGGAACCATACAGGTGAGGAAGTTACCCTGAAGTTTATGGGCTAGAAATTCCCAGGAAATAACAAGCTTTGTGTAATAAACACAGCTTAGAAATCCAGGGACAACATATATTTTTCAGTAATTTAAAACTGGTTTTAGCTAAGGTACACTTTGTCTTACACCAAAATAAGAGTTTCGTTGGAACCAATTCCATTTCTAATGGATTCCTAAAAGAAGTCGTCTCTTAGCACTGTTAACTTTATTTTCCACTTGGCAAAGAGAATCAGTGTTTCTTGAGTATGTCTTTGAAATTTGTTGTGCAATATATTACTAAAATAGTTGATTTTTTTTGCTTTCAAATTTAGAATGAAACATTGCCTAGATCAGTAGAAAACCAAGGGATGTGTCACCCACTTTCCTTGGAGCCTTTTCTCCTCTCCGAGCCAGCTCTACTTCTCTTGGCTCAGATTCCTTTGTCTGTTGTAAAGTTTATTCGCGTGTGCTCTCACTGCTTGCTGAGGCACTATGTAAAGTGTTCATGCTAGATAGACGGTCAGTCAAATACATGTTAGTGTGGCCCAAAGCTGGAGCAAGTGCTGAGGGAATGCTTGTGTCTTGTAGACTGGAGGCCTTTTCAGTAGCTTAGGCTGTTGTCTCAGATGGACAGCAGCTTAATGCCCTTTGAAAACTATATAAAGCAACTTTTGAGGCTTTCTGGTTTACATATATGTCGTAGGGTTTTAGTTTTTTTTTTTTTAATTTTAAAATGTTTAAGTTTTAATTAAAGTTTATTCCAGTGTGTTAATGATATAATCAAATATTTATTGAAAGGCAAAATAGAATATTTTAATGTTACCCCTGCCATTTTTCAAGAATATTCTTTGCATCTAACTGCCAGTGCCATTGTCAAACTTGTTTTCAAAATCGTTGTACTTTTTTATTAAACAGAGTGCTTAATTTTAAAGTATTATGTTGGCATCATATAGTGTATAAAATGTAAAATTGCCAATTCATTGTAACTATTATTTATTTTTAAACTGAAGTATAAGAATACCTTTTGATTAAAGAAATTTGTTATTAAATTGTTTTCTCTTTTCTGATGTAGCATAAAAAGTTCTGAGTTTAACTGCCAACAGATGACCAGCCCCAAGTGACCACTTCTCAGTTGCCAACCTTGCTTTATAGCAGAAGCAACTTACAAACATTTAGTTTTTGTATCTAATCTCTGACTATTAAAATGTTTATAAAGTTTATTTTTACCAAAGAGATGCAATTCATTATGATAAAGTTACAAAATAAATGTCATTTTATAACACTTTTCTGCTTTCTGTTATTTGTGAGTTTTAAGTGTTAAATAATTTAACTTTCATTAATATTTATATATTTTTATATATATTTAATATTATATATTTTGACCTTTAAGGGGTGTGTGTGTGTGTGTGTGTGTGTGTGTGTGTCCGGGTCCCACTGTGTAGCCCTAGCGACTGTTGAACTCAAAATCTTCCTGCAGCAGCCATGTTAAAGCTTGGCTTACAGGAGTATTGCCATGCCATAACTCTAGTCTAAAGTTTTGTTACTTTTGGGGTGTGTGTACTTGTGAGTGAGAGAGAGTGAGATTATTGGCAATTGTATGAAGATGTAATTCCAAATGGTTATAGCCACTTTGAAAAGCAATATGAACATTACTTAAGAAATTAAAAATAAGGTTATTAAGTGATCGGGTTTGAGCCCTGTGGCACATACTCAAAAGTATATGTTTGGAGGAATGAAAGGCATCCGACACTACTTGATCCACTTCGTTTGGCCACTCTGATTCTTTCTTTCCTGCCCGCTTTCCTGTTGTTCTTCAGTTTGATGGTAAGCCTAACAAGACAGATGGGAGGAATCACAACACGGTAGTGCTGCTCCTCAGAGCAAGACTTATTACCTCCTGGAAACCAGATTGCCCCCTCAGTGATGGCGCAGTACCAACTTTTACAAATCCCCTTGCAGAAGCAGACCGAGTAGAATCTGACCACTCGCTGGGCAAAGTCACATGCTCCAGCAGTGCCTGCTCCAGCTCCCTTCACTCCTCCTGGAAAGGTCAATGTTGGCAACTTGAAGACAGAGTTGGGAGGGTCTCGCTAAACCCCCTTCCCTGTTCTTCCTAATCTGACCATGTTGTGCCTTTAATAGCTACTTGTGTCTGAGTAGCTAGGACAGTGGGTAAGAGTCATCTATTGAGGCTTGCAAAACCAGGGCTTCTGCCCTAAAGCACTGGCAACATTGACAGTGACAGTCTTCAACAGAACCACCTCTAGATAGCAGCACGTTGTCTATCGGGGAAGATGGGAGACATGCGGCAAAACAACTTTCCTTAAAGGTAGGGCATGTGACACGATGCACTGGGGACAATGTGAAGTGCCACATTGAATAAGCAAGCTTTAATGTGAAATGCTGAGTAATTCCACCTCCATGCTCTCCCTGTAGAGGATATAGAGACAGAAGCGTAGTTGCTAGGAGCTTGGAGAGAGTAAAGGGACAGAGTTGTTTAATATGCTCAGAGCTTGAGTTTTGTAACATGGGAAGTTTTGGAGATTAGTTGTACCATACGAATGTTCCTAACACTACTGAATAATGTTGTTTTAAATGAACAAATTATTAAATTTTACATACATTCTACATAATTTAAGTTTGGGTCTTTTTAAATACAGTAGTAAATAAGCTTTGGGAAGACAGGGTGGTGGAAAATAAATGTATCCTACTAAGTACAAGAAACCAAGCTGGAAAGACTATTACTGTGTTCCAATAATGTGACATTCTGGAAAAAGAACAACTATGAGAAGATGGTGAGGTCAGTGGCTGGGCTGGGAGGGGTATAAGTAAGTACCTATGAGTCCGTCTCATAGAAACAACTGGATAAAGTCACCAGTGAGGATCAGAGGCAGTCTTCCAGTTGAATTGTGTGGGTCATGGAAGCAGAGTGGTTTCCTAACTTCGAGCTATGTTGAATCCTTTCCCTCCCAAGCCTTCGCTGGACCAAAGAATGGGGCTGGGAGTGAACATCTTCACAGGGCTGCGAATCTCTGACCAGCACTGCTTCAGACAGCCACATTCCCAGCACCTACTGCTGATACTCCATAAACATGGACTCCATGGCTGCTCTCTACCTTCCCAAAGCCTAGCTTGGGAGGATAATGCAAGAGCTACCCACATTTCAGAGTGAGTTCAAGGCAGCCTGGGAAACAGACTGTCTCAGAATAAAGGCGTAGAGCTCAGAGCTAGAGTGCTTGCTCAGCATGGGCCCCTGGTTCAAATCCTAATATGAAAGAAGGAAAAGGGAGCTGGGGAGATGGCTCAGCAGTTAAGAGCACTGACAGCTCTTCCAGCGGTCCTGAGTTCAATTCCTAACAACCACATGGTGGTTCACAACCATCTGTAGGGAGATCTGATGCCCTTTTTTTGATGTGTATGAAGACAGCAACAGTGTACTTATATATATGTGTATATATATATACCCGCATATAAGTACACTGTTGCAGTTAT
>JADRCD010187290.1:0-28353 GCA_019843815.1 Montemys delectorum
AAGTCAAATCTGACTTTCAATATCTGATTCCTCAACAAAATTTTAGGGTTTAGAGCTACCACAGTCTGGGGCTGAGGATGAAGTTCTAGATAACCCTAGACTCTCTACAATATGGTGTGCTTACCCAACCTGAGCTGTTTACTTGTGTCAGAGACCCGAAGTACTTGGAAATAACCAGAGCTCAGCTGCCCCTGAGCATTGTGGCAGTTACAATGAGAGAAGGCTAAGTAAGACAACAGGTCCCACCAAGACTCCAGGCTCCAAGCTCTTCTTGACATTATGGGAATGCTTCCAAGTGAATCAAATGCTTAGTCATGGTTACTGAGCTTAACCTTTGCAGGATGAAGGAAGAGGAGGGTGGTGGAAGGTCCCTCCAAAGCTCTGCATTCAACTGCATTGGAGTGCCCTGTCCAGAGCTCAGGTAAATCTCTTCTATTTAAAACCCTGAGAGGAACATGCCTTGGGGAATTATAAAGTAGATGGAAGTGAATATCAGGAGATTCATGAGCCTTTAACTTTGTGTGCACCTAACCTGGAAGCAGTTTAGTACTGAATCCTAACCTAGAGGTCACATCTGAAAATGCAAATAGGTTCACAGAAGAGCAGTGTGTACATGAAGCACTTCACTGTCACTAAGACCTGAAATCCCATATCTTCTTGTGAAATATTTCCTCAGAGAAGGAAAGAATTCAAGTAAAATAGCTCAGTGTTTCATATATATGTATGTGTACGTATGCGTATGTGTGTATGTCTATGTGTGTGTGTGTGTCTGTATAAAACATTATTATATTATATTAACTTTCACTACAGTTAAATGTTTTCAAATGCGGCATTTTGGTTTGTAAAACCATTTTTAATATATATATGCATCTTATTTTCTCATATGTATATATGTATATGTATATATACGTATATATATTTTCTCATATGTATATATATGTATATGTATATATATGTATATATACATATATATTTTCTCATATGTGTGTGTGTATGTGTATATATATATATATATATATATATATATATATAAACTATTACAAAGTTTCAACAATTAAGTGTTTTCAAATACAACCTTTGGTTTTTAAAATTCTTACTGAACCACCCCTGCCACGTCCAAGGTTCCAAACAGTACTGACAAACCTTAAGACAAACAGTTATGGACCACAGAAATTTTTTTTCCTCTCTGAGGATCCAAAATGGTTATCTGGGGTCAAGGCTGCCTGCCGAGAGGACAAAGTGCTCCACAGTAACTATAACACACATGATCAGAAGAATCACTTTAACACATGACAATTTGGAGGCCTCCCCAAAAGCCCCATAAATTCCACAACAGGAACACTCAATGCCTTTCCAAGAGAACAGAATCCCACAGTTTCCAAAAGAACAGGCAACTCCATGGGCTCTGTGGGACTCCCTCACCATAGGGCACTTCAGGAAAGAGCCCTGAAGGCAGGAAAGAGCACACATGTGCTTCATACTGTGGGCCTCCATAGTCCCCAAGAGAGAACATTAGGGTACAGCCTGCCTTAAGAAGGGCCACATGACCAGGCCCCCACAACATCCAGGTCTAGCCAGAGCCTTCTGGCTCTGGGGTCTCCACAGCCTGTGGGATTAAGAAGGCCTTGTTTTGTTCTCCAAAGCTCCAGCCAAAAGAAACTCAACAGTAACCCTGCTGCAGCCAGAGAAGAAGGGTTGAAAAGAGAGAGACTTCCTAGCAGTCCCCCAGGAACCTTTTGCATAACCAGCATAAACTAGTGTATCTGCACAGAATCCTATTTCTGTGAGCCTAATAATATTTTTAAACATGCTGGAGGTGGAGACTCCATGAAAGAGGTCTGTGTGGAACCATTCTATAAAGAGAATTTGGTGCTTAAAAAAATCATTTCTGAACTATTTGCCTCAAAAGATACCTGCTTTCTGGGCTGGAGAAGTAGCTCATGGGTAGAGTGCTTGCCTAGCATGGTCAAAGCACTGAGTTCAATCCCTAGCACTAGGAAAGTATCCAAACTGCCAAAACATCCAGTTTTTTAATATATGCAGGACAAATAATTGATGGCATATGGTTAGCAGCACTGGGCTAGATCCAAGGACTTAGAAGATGCATCCCAAGTGATTTACCTGAAACATTGGGTAGGTCAAGAACGTCTCCAGCATCCTTCCCTCACAGGCTGGGTTGGCTTCATACTGCTTTAAGAGCTTGTCAAAATCTCTGTTTTGCTTACAGTTGGCAAGTACTTGGAGGCTGTACTGGTGATTACGTACAAATTCTTGGTAGATGTTCAGCATGGGCAGCAAAATGTCAAATAGATCAGCTGGAAAAGAGAAGGAAGCATGGCTATTTCCCTAGTGCTCGGTGAGGTATTTCCCTAGTGCTCGGTGAGGTATTTCCCTAGTGCTCGGTGAGGTACTGTAAAAAGCACCTCCCAGCACCACACGGTTCAGGGCTCTAGTCATCCTGCCTCGGGGACATATTGGGTAGCATTTGTCCTGCAGAATAATGTGACTTCAACCACACACTACCTGTGACAGACCAAGGAAAAGCATTCCCAGGTAACTACTGAGATGTGGCCTAGTACAGCAAGATGGATTCCCAGTGTCTGAGTGCCAGCAGTGAAGTTCACATAGTCAAGGCAGAATAACACATAGTATACTCTTCTATTCAACAAGAAGCTACATCCTTCAAGAGTGACTTACCTAAAACCAAAGTAGGCCAATTTGCAAGCCTTGCTTTTAGTCCTTGATGGAATATTTCATGAAGGAACATGATTGTTTCACTATAAAAAAAAAATTAGAAAAAACAATACCGTTCAGAAACATAAGGTATCTGTTCTGTAAGGAGCCCAACAATATGCTTATACATGACCTATTGGCCTCATAGGCCCTCCAAACTATGTACTCCATAATAGCATGGACTACGAGCCTGCCTCCAGCAGCAATTTCTCTTTTAGCCTCAGAAACCCAAAGGAAACAAAGATGAACCCCAAAGTCAGATGGTTAGGAAGCTCCATATTAGCTTCTGGATCATGTTGTGGTCTGGTGCTCAACATTTCCAGGAGAGCTTTATGCCCCCAACCTTTCAGACAAATTCTAAGTGTAGGATCCCTGAGAGAGGGACTGCTGTTTTCTTCATTGAAACCTAGCAGACTGGTGCCGTTACCTTTCTATTTTGGTGCCTGAGTTAAGAAAACAAGTGAAACAAATGTTGTTCACAATTGGGAGCAATACATTTTCTTAAGTCTAAGCTCTGCTGAAATTCAAGATAATTGGCCTGCCTGGGCTTCATTTCAAAGACAAGGGGATCTAAACCCCAGCCAAGACCGCAAACACTGTGTATGGCCACCCATTGAAAATGCACCCCTTTACTTCTTCGCCTAGGACTGGGGCAGTTAACAGTGGCTGGTCTGCATGTAGAGCTGTTATTTCCAGCTTCCAATCAAGAGCCCTAACATTCACATTCTGAAGGTAAACAGTGTTCACCTGGCCTTGCACCATTAAGCAGTCCTGTGGAAGCAACTCATCAGGGCTGCCTAAAACCAAGGGCCACACACTTGGATGCCCACTATCAGAGGTTGCAGCTCACATGCTCCTACCCACACCTCACCCACACGTGCTTGGATAACTGGTCAAAATGCTTACCGCAGTGCTTGAGGGATACTGAGTGAGAGCAACTTCAAAGTCACACACACACACACACACACACACACACACACACACACACACACACAGTTTTGACTTTTGAATTATGTCAGTATACTGCCTACTCAAAAACAAATAAGTAGTGTAGTTAGAATTTCAGTAAAATACCAATCCTACCTTCCTCTACTTCTTCCTTTGACTTATTTTTCTCCACAACACAGATCACCAGATAATCTACTACATATTTTCATGTATTCTTTGTCCATTTCTTTTCTTACATCAAGATATAAATGTCACAAAGGCAGGAATTTTTCTGCTTTGTCCCCTAGCCGATCCTCAGCGCAAAGGTCACTGCGAATGCTTAGTGCAGAAATAAATTCAACAAGGGCTCTTGGGGCATCTTAGTTTGTACGCTTCCTAAAACACCTCTGTGTAAATTGCACACAAGCGCCCATCAATCACCCCGTCTCCTTCAGCTTGTAAGAGAGAGTATCTTCCACACATGCACACCCCGATGCAGTGACAAGAACGAAAATGTCAAGCAGAGACACAAACTGAGAAAATGAGCCGTCAAGATTGTAGAGAAATGCAAATGTAGACTAACAATGCTGTTCGAGGATCCCTTCCTTACTCTTAACAGGAGATCCACAAGGATGAATCTGCAAGACCTAATCTTTTCAGACTACAGGAGGGACATTTTCAAGAAATACTAATGAGTTCTTCCCAAACTATTCATTTGTGCAAAGGCAAACCTGTTGAGAAAAATGCTGCTGACATCATCGTGGCTAATGGGTGGCTTCTTGGAGCTGGCTGCCATGCGCAGGGGCCTGAGGAAACCGTTCACCAGAATGTAGAGCTGATGCACATACTCCGTCTCAGCCTCCACCATTGTGAACACAATCTGGTTTCTCTTCCTCATGCTCTCTGCATGGGGAGAACAAATGTAGTCCTGCACAATGGTCTTCCACTTCCTCCTACACAGCCATCCTCTCATGAAGCTCTGAACCTACACAGCGAGGAAGGGGAGGAACCAGAGATGGGAGATGAGACCTGATTTCTGAAACTGGAAGCAAGAAGCAAGTGTTTACCTCATGAACCATATAAACACCACCCTTAGGATGACGTGCTGATGCATTCTTCAGTGCAATGAACAATGGCAAGTTTTCTCCAAATAACAGGAAAAAATGATTTTAAACATTTTATCTTTTTCTGAGGTTCACAAATGTCTTCAATAGCTTAAATACATTAGGGTTATTCATACTACTACTTAGCTAATATTTCAAAACTTAGCAAATATATTTAAATAATAATTAAAGGTTTGCTTTTAATAATAAAGAATACTATATTTTTATTTGTGGTTAAAAGGTAATATAAAATTTATCATCTTAATACTTTTTTGGGTTTTTTTTTTCAAGACAGGGTTTCTCTGTATAGTCCTGGCTGTCCTGGAACTCATGCTGTAGACCAGGCTGGCCTCGAACTCAGAAATCCGCCTGCCTCTGCCTCCCAAGTGCTGGGATTAAAGGCGTGCACCACCACTGCCCGGCATCTTAATACTTTTGTAAGTGCAAAAGATTGGCCTCAGGATCTTACACATGCTAGGCAAGTGTTCTACAATTGAGCTATATGCCCAGACACACCTTTTAGAAAATAATTTATTGTTTTTGTTCGTTTGTTTGGATGTGAGTGTATGAATTTATATGTGCATAACATGTATCCTCAGGAGCCCACAGAAGCCAAAAGACTACCCTACATCCCCTGGGACTGGATTTACAATGTTTGTGAACCAGCATGTGGGTGCTGGGAACCAATCCTGGTCCTCTGCAGGAGCAATAAGAGCTCTGAGTCCTCTCTACAGTCCTCTCTACTGAGTCCTCTCTACAGCCCCATTTTCATGACTACAGTTCAGTAGTGTTGGGGTATTCATGGTTTTGATTTTCAACAATTTGCAAGATCTCTATTCTATCATATTGACACTCTCTATCTGTTAATGAACAACTCCATAGATACTTCTCTCTGGTTCTGGAAACCACCAGTCTACTTCTGCTTCTGTGAATGTAACTACTTTAGAAACATTGTTTACATGGATTCTTCCACTATTCACCTTTCTATTACTAATTTCATTTAATACAACGTCTTCAGGGTTCACCCATGTTGAAGCAGGTGCCAGGATTTCTGTGCTTTTTAAGGGTGATACCTCATTATACATTTATCTTATTGATCTCTGGCGGGCGTTTTGGCTGCTCTCGTCCTTGGCTGTTATGAATAGTATTGCTATGCACATGGCTATGCCAATATCTTCTCAAGATCCAGATCATGTTGTCATTTCTTCTGAAATACACCCAGAAATAGAATTGCTGAAAAATGCTGTATTGAATTTCACTGAGGTCTATTTAATTTTACAATCCACATCACACTGTTGTCCCAGTTTCTCCATATCCTTGCCAAAATGTGTCATTTTCTTCTTGGTTTTGTTTACAGCAACTGTTCAATAATGAGTGTGAGGTTCTGATTCTTTGTGGTTTTGATTTGTACTTCTCCAATGATTGGTGACCTTTCCATGTGCTTGCTGATCACTGGTGAAACAGCTTTGAATAGGAGTCTATCCAACTACTTTGCCCATTTTAAACCAGCTAAGTTTACTTATTTGTTGATGCTACATTTTGTTCTGCTTTGCTTGTTTAAGCCTAAAAATAAGTGTTGAAATCAGCTGGTCCAATCACTCCTGTGAGTGAATAATCTGAGGTTGTAGATGAGCTACATGACTGGGAAGACTGCAAGTGGAGCCAGTCCTTTTACAGGACATCCTTAGAGTTCCTTAAACTCTTAGCAGCCACGTGGGCAAGACATATACTAGCCATTTGCAATGATGAATAACTTAAAATAATAATTTAATATAAATTTTCTCTTATAGAAACATCATATAGCCCTTAAAATGGATCTGAATTTCCAGAATATGATGGGAAAAGTGACAAATCTGGAAAAGTGCACTAGATGTGTGGTTTTACCAGTCAACTAACATTTGCTGAGTATCTCTTAAGCGTCCAAGGAACTGTGAAACACCAGAAGCCCTGCTTATTTACCAGCAGGCTGAACTCAAAACTCCAATCCTCTGTTTCCTCAGAATGGACCCCCAAATAAGAAGTCCTCTCTAAATTTAAAAATTACAGGATAGATAGATAATTAGGATGTGGCAGATTCAGCAAAGAGGCATATTCCAGAGACACAAGATTCATAAAAGCTTTAATTCCCTATCTGATCCCCTGAATACAACCATTATCTGTTTAACATTCCTTTTTATATCTCTTTCATGCATGTGACATATAGCATGCATTTAACTTTGCAACACTTTAGATGCTGCCGTCCGCCTTCACATTCTGACAGTACATCATCAGTGTCCACGTGGCTATTAAGGCTGCTATGCTCAACCAAGAGAAAGTAAGCACATTTCACATTTTAATAGAATTGCATGAAGTTCTATGCATACTATTTTGAGAATTCTAAAGAACATTTTTGTGAATTATAAGCAATTTTGAGTTGTGATCTCTTAAAGCTAAAAGGCTACATTTCACCAAGATTAGAGAGTAGATCCATGGTTCATTTGTAAGCATATTTATTTGATTTGGGACACAAAAAAAATCAATAAAGTTAATTTTGGAATCTACTAACAAGTTCAAAAAAAGGTTTAAAGTTGCTTCTTCAGAGACTCACAAAGGTTCAAAATTGTGCATTTTTCTTTTATTATTCGCTTATTTAGTAGAAGTAGTTTTGGAAAATGCAACACAATTAAAATTTGTGTTAAATAAAATCTTTCACTTTGGCAGCTGTCCTCTGATGAACAATAATTAGCTGCTTTATTAATTTACTAGCAGATCAGCTTCTACAACAAGGCTGAAAATTGGATATTATTAATATCTTTGTTTACATATAACTGCATATTATTGAAAGAAAAGCAACAGCATTAATCTTGGAATACAATGTCATAAACCAGGTTCAAACAAATGCTTTTTATTTGATGTAATGCTAAAGAAATAAGTTTTATTTTACTTTTTTATTTCATAAAAATTAAAAATGTTCAACTCAGCCCAAAGAATCTATTCCAAATTCTGAGCAACATACGATTAAAGTTTTGTTATAGCTAGCAGGGAATAATTATTGATTATAGAAACAAAATTTCTTCCCAACTATGAATGTGACAAAATCAGGAGTTTCAACAGTAGCAGAGTTACCCAATAGAGAACACTGCTGTCTCAAAGCACATTTGTGGCACTCTTCCCGGGGTCCAAGAGGAAAGTTCTAGAACTGCAACGAAATCTCAGGCTGAGCGTGAGATCCAGACCAGCGTGGATCCCAATGAAGGGACAGTGTAAGAGCCATTACCAGAAACACCAAGGCAGTTCCCAGCTGGGGAACGCAAGAAAAAAGTCACCACCACAGAGCAGACAAGTGATCACCATGCTCCCAGAAGCCTCCTGTCTCCTACCTTCTTAATCTTCTTGATGTCCGGATCCTCCTCCTCTTGATGAATGTGGTACGGACGCATCCGTTCCTTGGTCTTATTAAGAGCAACAATCTGTAACACAAGACGAGTCCAGTTCAGGATCTGGTGAACAGTGTCATACTGTCCAGCTACAGATGTTCTGCCTTTGAACATCCGGAAACCTTCATTGGATGGGCCCTTTCCTCATCTGATGCTACGATGCAGGGACCACAAGTTTTCTTCCAAGCCTCGTGTTTCCAGTGCAGAATTGAGATCTACATTAGGAGAATAGGCTGGTGTCTCCTCAGGATCTTGTGTGAAGGCAGCTACCATGCAGCACTATGGCTGCTAAAGTCAGAGACAGTCAACTTAAAGCTCGTGTAGTAAGCCTGTGGTCTTTGAAGAGCCTATCCCAGTCCTTATGAAAGCCCTTGGGAAAATGGTAGCTACCATTGCAACCTCAGAGTCTTGAGGCAAGTTGACGCCAGCTGAAAAAGACTACTTCTAAGAAACAGAGAAGTCTGTAATAAGTTGGGTCTTTTCGTGTACACCCAGCCCCATGTGACCTGTAAGGGAAATACAAGAGCAAGTGGCTTCTTGCCTTTACAGCCTCAATTGTGGTTCATACAGGCCTAAGAATTAAAACAGAATCATTGAGAAACCAATACTGAAAAGGTCAGAAGGTCATAATTGTCCCTGCAGTGACCCATCTTTGGATCTTATCCCCAAAGCAAATACATTCTATTTCCATTTTCTAGGAACGAATGGGAAGATAACAGAATAGAAAATAATGCCTGTCAGGTGGCCACAAAAGACATACCTGCCACTGACAGCCTTTCACTGCTATTTACATTCTGACTAGAGCAGAACATGGTGCAGACAGATAAGCACACACAAGTAAATGGTGAGCACCACTTGGTGCTGAGTTCCTCTCATGGCGTAAATACCAACCTGCTTCACTCAGCAGACAAACATCTGGTGTACTGGGGCAAAGAAAGAACACAATATTTTTTTTTTAAATTACAGTGTCTGATCTAGTCTTTTAAAATGTGGGTTTGTTAAGTTTTCTGTTGTTGTTTGCACTGTGTCAACTCTCGGGGTTGCACAGAGGAAGCTGCCATGCCTAATGATACAGTGAACACAGACTCAGCAACTCGTCATCCCTACAGGCATTCTCATGTCCACGCTAGAGGCAGATATGCTGAGCTACATCATGTGAATATACCTCCTAGAAGCAGGAGGTAAAACCTACACAGGGATCACACTGAGCCTCGGGAGGTGGAAGAGGATGAAAAAGAAAATGACTGCTCAGTAAAAACAGCAAGAAGGCTGTCAGAGCTAAGGAGCCCGACAACAAGGACCCACTACTGCTACCATTGGTGCCAAATCGTTCTTTAGATAAAGGAGACACCAATGAATCTTGGGTTAGAACAAAGAGGACAACATAATCTTTACATTCGTCCTCCATTCTTCCTCTACTGATCACTGTCTGTGAGCACCCACAGGTCAACATGAAAAGGTTTCTGCATCGATGGAAGCGGGGGGGGGGGGGGGGGCAGAGGGAGGAGCCAGGCGCACAGCACCACGGCTATAGACTCAAAGGCGAGCTTGCACTATCACTTAACAGCGACATCATCTGGGGTTCACCAGAAGTGCACACTAATGGACAGGGACCAAAGGAGTGGCAGAAATACCCCACAGTCAGTCAGTATCTTCTTGTTTTTCCCAAATGTGCTTTTCAAAATTCTGCAGGGGTAAAAGCTAGAGCCTTTAGATTGAAAATAAGTAAAGTATTTCTGAATTCCTTTCTGGTCCTTCCTTGGTTATATTCTGGCTTTCACTTAGCCTATGGAAGACTCATGGTTGTTATTCCAAGAGTCTATCTAAAGACAATTAAATATATATGTGTATATATACATATATACATATACAGATACACATACATACACATATATTTCCTTCTAATGAAGGACATTAGGGTCACAAATAACAATGGAAGGTACCATTTGTCATGGTGGAGGTATGTTATAGCAGCACATTTACCTAACCCTGAAGCAGACAATGGATTCTGTCTAGATCAGTAGCCCAGCCACATATCTGTCCATGGCAGAAGAACTTGGCATAAGATTAAATCTTTCTCCTGAATATATGACAGATAATCATGAGGAAGAGGAAACAATACAACAGAATCTTCAATTGGGGAAATACCTCTGATTTAAGCCTCTCAATTTCAGTATCTTGATCTTCGAGTTGATGTCGGAGTTGGTTAGTGGCAATTTTTTCTGTCTCCACAATCTGAACTAGATGAATGTACTTCTGCATTAACACTTCCCTCTCAATCAAAATGTCCGCGTAACTTAAGAGAAAATTACACAGTTAGTCACTGAACTCTACCACAGTTTCACATAGCACAGCACACGCACACATATAGAAAGGGACGCATGCACGTTGTTTGGCTGGTTCTACCTGGCACACTAACCTACATCATATAGCTGGCATATCAATAACATAGAATTTCAATATTGTCATTTTACATATTCCCTAACTAAAGATTTATTTAATGCTGGGTGCTACCTACAATTTTAACATGACTGTGCGAAAAATTGCAAAGGAATTCTGAAAACTTTTAATATGAAAGTGGCATGTCTCCTTTAAGGAGGAGAACAGAGCATTTTAATCAATGCCACAGGTCTTCCAGGATGGTATTCAAAATATTTCACAGGGTAGAACAGTGACCAGTGAAACTGAACTCCTACCAACCAGAATGGATGTTATAACGCTGAGAACAAGGGCTGCTCAGGCAGAACTATTATGATTCTCCTGGAGGTTTGTTATGGGGCCTACGTCACCTACAACTCTGTTCTGAAAATGAGCAGGAGCCACACGTGTGACTAAAAACAAAAAATTTAACTGTTGAGGTTTGGTCCTTTGCTATTCATTGCAGTGCTAAATACTGGGCCCCAAGGCCTGGTTGCCAGCAGGGATAAGAGAATCATTACATACACAAAATGATGCTATTTGACCTTGTTTCTTAATTTAAAACTATTGGTTAAATAAAGATGTCTTCAGCGTATAGCTGGGCAGAAGAGAGATGGTTTTGGTGCCTGGACTTGGGATCTGAAGAGAGACCCTAAGGAGAGTAGTTAGGTGGGGAGAGAGGAGAAGATGCCATGGGGTCAGTAAATCATGAAAACCTGGCCATGAGGGCCAGCCATTTGGAGTGAAGAGCAGCGCAGGTGGAACATGGCGAATCAACTATCATGGTTATTGATAAGAAAGTAGATATAATAGCTTAGAGGGTAGATCTCTGCCCAGCTCTAGTGCATTAAAGACCTAGTATAAATATAAAAGTTGTGTGTCTTTTATCTGGAAACTGAAAGAACAAAGGTCAGGTAGAAACCCCTGATGGATAATAAAGTTTTACTACATTAAACTCCTCGGGCCCTGACTCCAGGTGCCTCACCCATATCCATTTCTTCAGCTAAACATGGTAAAGAGAAAAATCTGCTCTTAGTTTATGCTGATAGCGCAACATTGAGGTACCTGAAATATGAGGTGATATTGATGCACCTGGGGTATAATGCAATGTCAAGGCACCTGGAATGTAACACAGCACTGAGGTGCCTGGAGTATACTGCGATGCCCAGGCACCTGGAGTATCATTGAATGTGAAGCCACCTGGGATTTTGCATCAGATCCTCTTGCACTATTCAGCGTGGTAAGACGCATGCTCCTTCCTTTCTTCATAAAACCTTTTCCCAATGGCATGATAACAGCTATGATTAATAACAGACACTAGTTACCGGGTGTATAGGATGTATCATGTATTTCCTCATTGCATGTGAGAGGTGGGATTTACGATCCCAATTGTTAGAGGGAGAATTTGGTTCTCAGAGTGCATTTTGGCCCCAGGTCAGACGGCTAGGAAGTGGGAGCAATAGGACCAAGTGAAAGTCTGTCTGAGCTGAGTCCATGTTTGTAACCACAAGCCAAACTGCCTCTCAGGGGGGAAGCAGCACCCGACTCTCTGGAGGCAAGTGCCACATCTTCAGGCTGCTTGCCTTTTCTTTCGAACCCTGACCCACTGAAGCCATGATTGTATCCCAAAACTTCCCTCCAGACCATGGTGAACAAATGTAAGCAGAGATGCCTGATGCAGACTATGCCAACTAGAATCTCTCTTCCTAGAATCTTGCTCTGTTTCATTTAAGTGGGATGGTATGGACCTGGAAACTCAGGTTGCCAGTGTTGGGCAGCCCTGTTTGACCACCCCATCCCAAAACAGTCACAGCTAGTCTGCTGAGGAAGAAAACCATAGGCAGATATTCAGGAAAGCAAACACAAAACAAGCAGAGCGGCTGAGGCAGAAAGGTGTCAGCTACCCGGGGTTCCTACAGGCTTTCGTGACGCCTGAGTAAGATTTCACCCTCAGAGTTCAGAGAGATATCTAGTTTCCTTCTAGTAAATTCTCTTTCTGACCCAACCACCTTGAAATAGCATCGTCTTCCTTAAAACTAAGAAGTCTTAGGGCCGTGGTAAAGTCACAACTGTAGGCGTGTCACCTGACACCTTCACACTGACATCAGGAGTGCTATCGTCTTGGTGAGCATCCCAAGTTAGCAGCACTCTCAGGACACCTCCTCTAAGAAATCACCCCTTGAGCTTAGAGAGAAGGGCTATGCACCTGTGAGAGAATGGAAAGAGGAAAGAAGAGGGAGGGCTCGTGCTAAGCCATCCTTCCTCTGAAGCGCTGGTTCTCAACCTGTGACTCGAAACTCCTTTGGGGGGTCCAACAATCCTTTCTCGGAGGTCTCATATCAGATATCCTGCATAGCAGATATTTACAATATGACTCATAACAGTAGCAAAATTACACTTATGAAGTAGCAACGAAGTAATGTATGGTTGTGGGTCACCATAACATGAGGGGCTGTATTAAAGGGTCTCAGTGTTAGGAAGACCCTTTCTTGCCATCATCACCAGATCTATGTAAAAGTGCTTACAAATACATGTATTAGATCAACATGAGGGAGCAGAATAGTGTTTTGTTTTATCTTCTAAAAATAACAAAAAGAATGAAAAGACATGCAAATCCAGGCCAAGATTCAGGGCTGGGCTCCTGGGGACTCATGGCTGACACTAGCTGCCCTCTTTTCCCAAGGCTCCACATAAATGTTAGAAATTGACTTGCTCATTGTTTGTTCTTAATGAACAAAACTAGAACAAGATACAGATCAGGTATTTTATAAACTTCACTGAACAACAACAACAACAACAAAAGGCTAAGCAGAATTCATTTGGTAGAAAACTGTAAAAGAGGAAATGACATGAGGATATGAGATGGCTCGTGCCAGCGCTGTCCCAGAGACGCTCCAGACACAGAACCAGATAATGCAAGAACAGACGCTACCACAAGGGCAGAAAGGGGGGCCTACAGAATGTCAGGGAGGTCAGTTTCTCAACCCCATCCTCAGATCACCTCCCATGATCTGCTCTCTGTAGAAAAGCTGGCCACCTTCCTACAAAAGGCTGAGCTCCTGAGACAGAACAGAGCTTAGGTCAGTCCTGACATTCACTGTAGACATAGGAGGAACCAAAAAAGGAAAAGTATGTTTAGCAGTACCTAGCAGTGAACTGTGTGGGGACTGCCTCCCCACTGTGAAGCAGCATCCTGCAAACTCTGTGGCAGACAACAGCATGTTTATTGTGAAGTGTAGCAAAGGTGGTGGATGGTAATTCCCAGGTGAGTCCACAAAAGACTCTGGCTCCCATCTCCCTGCCATCCCTTGCTGTATTTTGATGGATTCGCTGCAGTCTCTTCACTGGTTTGCTCAGAGGGGAGCCAGATGCCTGGCTATGAACTGCTCCATCCAGAGGTTCATGATGAATAGAAAGAGAGGGACTTCTCTCCCAACAGTCATGTAGAGACTCAGCTCAGCATAACACATAAGGAAGTGAATCCAGCCAGCAAGTCTGACTTACACAGCGGCAGACTCTTCCTAACCTGTTCATGCAAAGGCAACCAGGTTAATCCTCGCTAAGACACCTGGCCTGCAGAAGCAGTGGTGGATAATGAGTTCCTTATTGCGGCAATCATTGTGAAGTAAACCATGAAGCAGCTACAGATAGCAAATACAGCCTCAAATGAACCAACAGAAAAGCTGCCACAGGAAGCAAGGGTCATTCTGGCAGCTGAGGCTCGCCGCCTTCAGAGATAGGAAGGATATTAAGAGTCTCGAAGCAATCAAAGGCTGCCATGGAAATGAAGCAGTCAGATAGAAGAAGAGGGCTTGGAAACAAAACCTAATTGCTAAAATTCTACAGGTCAATGAATGTTCTGACCCACAAATCAGAGACAGATGACAAGTAAGCAGAGCTGTCAGAGACCAAAAGTAATCTAACAGGCTGTCTGCAGGAAGTGAGACCCGGGGAGGAAATGTTCAATTCTGTGTGATCGTTCACATGCTGTTGGACCAAACACCAATACTCTGGTATATAATATTGCTATGTGCGCTGTGTACAAATTCTCCATTTTCTTCCTCTTACCAATAAACAAAGTGAGTTAGAGGGATGCAGTGATAGGCACGCAGTGTGCTGTTTCACCTCCTGAGGCAGCATGAGTCAAGTCAGGGCCATGCACGTCCCCTCTTCACTGCAGATCTTACACTCCTCTGTCTAACTGTGTCATCAAACCTTCCCACTGGCTTTTATTTTTATTTTTATTTTTTTCAGAATTCACCTATGGCAGAATTCAAAGGCCTAATGGAATTTAGAGAACAGAAAATAAATGTGTAAAACTTTATAAAGTGGTAATAAATAACAATAAAAGCAATAAAAGCTCCACAGCAGAAGAGAGAAGACACAACCAAGGGACACAGAACATCCATACGCAACTGGCCTTCTTTGTGGAGATCAATACAAAGTGTGTTGAGTTGACAAATCAGCAGAGATTTAACTATACTTTAGGACAAAGTCAACTAATGTAATAGCTACAAAATATATAAGCAACAGCTATGGAGGGAGCCAAAGAAACATAAGAGGTAGTACAAGAGTTAAAGGTCTTATATTTATAACATGTGGATAATATTGGGTAAAATCAGACAAAAGCACTTCATGTAACATAATAATCCAATAAATGTATGAACCAATACACTATTTCGTCAAAAAAAATGGTCAAGATGTTTAGGAAACATTAGCACTTAGTATGAGCAAAAGCAGAGTGGATTGGGTAATGCTCCAGAGTAAACTGTTGTAGAAGACAATATTGCAAATGTGCCAAAGCCTGTGTGAAGGATTAGATCGTTTGTGGATTGATGTTTTCATTTTTAGAAGAAGAAAAAGATCAGACTTTCATGAAGAAGTACAAAGAAATAAAGTATTCAATCATTAAAAGAAAAGAACCAAGACAACCTTACTAAAGCCATTTCTAGAACACGTGCAGATAAACAAGTGTAATATACCAGGAATTATTGCAAGGTATGGTTTTAAACATGATCTTAAAATCATGTTTTTAAAAATAGCTATAAAGATGGCCATGACTGTGGCAGAGCACTTGACTCATACATGTAATATCCTAGGTACTATCCCCCAGTACTGCCAAAAAAATACTCGTAAAATAATGACTTTATCAAAGGCCTACTGATACTTGAAAAGGGAAAAGGAAACCAAGACAAACAGCCCGTACTCAGCATATATCTAGGTGTGGATGTGAGTTCATATGTAGAGGAAGCAAGTTACTTGAAATGTATGTAGATATGTAGATCTATCTAAAGTGAAATGGGAAGGGGAAGAGAGAGAAACAAGCATGCCAAGTAAGGTCAAAGCACAAAGAGGCGTGATCCCAGGCTGGAGACAGTATGAGTGGTGTTTCCTCACCTCTTGAGTTACTATGTGTATGCTTGTCTATATTTCTAACACCTCTACAATGCTAACTGAAGTTAAGGATGCATAAAATTCTGTTAGTTACTTACTCCATGCATTAGGTACTAATAGTATAGTAATAATGGAATAACATTAATGTATGGAGTAAATGTTGCTTTGCATGTTTCTATGAGTCCAAATTGATCTATGACTAAAACACACCACCATTGAGGGACACGTCAAAGCGCTGGACACAGAAACAAACAAAATGGAAGGGGGTGGGAAATCTGTGTTCTCATGGAGTTTGGGCAGCAAGAAGGAAAAGACACAATCAATAAGAAAACCTGGTAATTAGTACTGAAGAGGAAAACAGGTAGAAGGCCAATCAGAAACAGGAAGAGGATTACAGTTGCAAGCCAGGCATAGCACATTCTTGGCAGGAAGTTAGCCCTAGCAGAAAGGCCTGAAGTGCACGATTCTGGCTGATGGCAAAGCACATCAGATAAAAGGGACAACCAAGTGCAAACACTTGGTGGGGGGTAGGGGGGCAGTGAGCCTGGCCTGGCAGAGGAGATAATGAAGTCATTGGTTTCCAGAAGGTCTGGAAGAGGGAACAGAATGGTCAAACATGAAGACTAATCTAGGATCTCAGGCTTTCCTTTTCATGTGAGATTTGAGCTTGGGTTTTAAAACATATCAATATTTGCCTTCTTAACAAAATCATTTTGGCTGTTGTAATGGAGGAAAGGCAAGGGTTGAGAATGGCTCCTGCCGAGAGAGAGGTGGGAACAGCTAGGGTTACACTGCAATAAACCAGGGAAAATGGTCAACACTAGCCAAGTTACACTGCAGTAATCCAGGGGAAATGTTTAACACTAGCCAAGCATCCAGTGTGAGACTGAGCTCAGATTCAAAAGAACCAACATCACATGAAAACATTGGTCAACATGGTATCTTTAAATGTTTCGTGTAGTAATTCTCAAATAATGTGACTCATACCACTGGCTCCTACTGCTCTGCTCTACTCCTACTGGGGTGGATCTTCAATTGTGTCTCACAAACCTTCTGTGTGAATCCTACTAGATAATAAAGGTTCATTCTCAGCCAGATCAACTTTGCAGGCCTTTATAAGATTTTCTGAGTGTCTCTTAGTGTTTCTCTTCTAATGAGTTTCCAATGCATATTTTACTTGATTAAAATTTCCATTTCCTAGATACTGCCAAAATTTCAAAAATGTATTATTTCTATTCAAGTCTTTCACTATCCAAAAAAAAAAAAAAAAAAAAAAAAAAAAAACAAGAAGAAAGAGGAGGAGGGAAAGGAAGAGAAGACAGTTTCACACTGCCAAGGGAAATAAAGTGAAGCTGTGTAAGTCAACATAATGCAAGCAAAATTAAAGACCCATCTGTGGTGTACCAACATATGGCATGCCTAGGACACACATGGGCACAAAATATTGGTGTGTAATTTATAATACAAATCAAACTACCACTACTTCACACAGGAGAGAAGGGAACATTCAAATGAAATCCTGAAAAGCCCAGAGAAAAGACACAATGAGGAACTAATAGTCAAGTTATTTTTATAGTGGGCAAGATGTATGTGGCTTAGTTAGAGGTTACTAGATGCTCATCCTGCTCATTTTAGTTCAAGCCATATGTATGAAATGAACTGTAGCAAAACCCAAGATGAAAACTTTTGGTAAAGGTCATTAAAGAAAAATTCCAACTTCCAACCTCCAGGGGTACACTCAGCTTTATAGGGAAGATCACTGGGAATCGACACTCCCCATTGCAAGAGTCTTGTTGTCTTTGGGAACAGGAAGGACGTAGGCCCAGAAGACAGCAGTATAATATCTGATTAAACAGCTTCTTAATGTTGGTGGCTGCAGCAAATCTACAGTGTAGATCTTAAGTGCTCCTTCCAGGCTCACTATGGAAGGCTGGTCTCCAGAGTGGGGCTATTGGGAGGTCCTCCAGGCTCACTATGGAAGGCAGGTCCCCTGAGTGATGCTACTATGAGGTTCTGGGAACCCTAAGCAGATTATTAGGAATGGACTTTTGAAGGGTGTTGTGGGACATTAGTCTTCTTACCATTCTTTTTTTACCTCATGTTCATGGGGCAAACCATTTTGTTCATGGGACAATCCATCCTGAGCCAGAACATTTGACACAAAATATACTTTTTCTCTTTGCAACAACTGTTTAGAATTTGTAACAATGACCCAAGTGCTCTACCAGATGCCTAGCTTTCCTCACCAGCCCTCAGCATCAAAGGACTATCTTCTACACTCTCTGGCTCTCAGGTTCTCTCACATCAGAATCTCCACTCCACTGGCATCAGTACTTCTTGGGTATCCTCTTAGCATGGGGTCATGACACTACTACCCCACCAATATCTCTCTGGCAGTTTCCTTGTTCCTGGCTATCCTCTTTCCAGTCATTGACAACTCAAATGTTAAGAAAATAACAAGAACAATTGTAAAGACAAACCCTTCTCTTCTAGCAATGCTCCTCTCCAGTCCACAGTCACAGTTCATGATTTAAATATGTCACTGTAGGCTGACAGAACATTTTTTTATAATCCCTTCTAATGCACAAGTCAACATAAAATCAGGCAAAGTAATGATGCAAGATAAACATAACAGAAAGACAGTGATGCTAAAATTAATTACTTGGAGATAAAGAAGTTTCAGAGTGTACCTCTAAAAGTGAATGGACTGTGTAGCTTAGCTTCTTCTAGGAGGACTTTTTGTAAAACAAAATGACAGAAAAAAGTGTTTGTGAGGATCTGGAAAACTTGAAACCCTCATCTGTTTCTGGTGAGAAATGGCACAGCCCCAAAATGTTGGTCAAAGTGGCCATTTGGCATTGTGTCCTTGAAGGTGCATGTCCAAGAGAATTGACAAGGAATCTTGGATACATATATCCATAGCAGCATTCATAATGGAATATAGAGTACACAACCCATCTCTCCATCACCTCATGACCACATAAACAATATGTAATAAATCCACAGAATGGACAATTTAGATGAATAAAGGACTGAAATGCCAAAAGAACCACTGTCCTAGTACAACATGGGTGAGTCTTGAAACATCATTGAAAGGAAAGACACTAGAAGCCAGGTATGTGTGGTTAGTGTTACATGAAATGTCCAGATGGAAAAATTCATTAATAAAGTAGATTACTGGATGTATGGGGTAAGTCATGAGATGAAAGGACTGCTGTTTATATTTATGTGTTGAAACTGCTCGGGAATTAGTGTCAAGACTGTGCAACCTTTCAAATATTCTTAATTGTATAACTTCAGATGGAAGATTTTTATAGTATATAAGCCAATTAAATAAAAATTAATGTTCTAAAATCATCTCCCTCTGAGGTAATATATTTTGATTAGATCATAATTCAAAAACTTTGTTAAAAAAAAGTCCACAGATATAAGGATTAGACAAAAAAGGTGCAGGTGATTAACAATGACTATAACAGGCAGATAACAAATTCATCATGCAAAAACTCATAAAATCAGATAGAACATGGAAAACATTAATAGAAAAAGTGAGGAAAGGAAAAGTTAATGTCAAAGCCTATAGAAAATACAGATAAAGATTGATGGTAGCAAAAAAAAAAAAAAAAAAAGACCAACCTCACAGATGTCCCAGGAAATGCTCATTCCTCTAAGATAACATTTTTATTCATCAATATTAGAATTTTACAAAATTACCCCAGCTTTCTCCTACCTTGGTGAGACAGATTACATTGGCACACACATTTCTGAAAAGCAAGTGGGCACGGTGGCAAGAACCGGGAACAAGAGAGAAGCATAGCCCAGTTTGCTTTGAAGACATTCAAGCTGGCAGGGAGAACAGACATATTAGCAGTTGATGTAATGGTGCCTTGATGGCCTTGAGAGAAACAAAAGGTTGCAACAGAGGTTCAGACAAGGGAATGGTCAGTCAGTCCTTCCTAATAGAACTAGCCAGGAGTCAAAAAGATGATGCAGGTCACTGAGATCTCTATTCTGAAAGAAAAGTTTGTGTAGGCCACACTAGAAGGGACCTCCCACTTCAGAATCCCTGTTTGACTGCTTTACCTGAAGTCTAAGACGTAAGAAAGGGGGTGGCATGAAATTTGAAATTTTCAGCTAGGGAAGAGCCTGTGTTGACTGGCTCACTATACCCCGGAACTAGAGTATTTGATCAAGAAGGAATATATATATCAGTTAAAATAATATATGTTTTCATTCCTTCAAGCAATACATAGAACTATAAACCTTTCCTCTCTTGAATATTAATTTTTTGGTTTTTTTTTATGAAAATCTGTCATTGTAATCCACCATATAAGCAAACTGAAAGAAGAAAAACCACAGGATCATCTCATTAGAGGCTGAGAAAAACCTCTGACAAAATCCAACACCGCTTCATGATAAAAGTCTTAGAGAGATGAGAGATTCAAGGAGCATACCTAAACATGATAAAGGCAACATACAGCAAGCCAGTAGCCGACATCCAATCCAATGGAGAGAAAATTAAAGAAATTCTATTAAAATCGGACAAGACAAGGCTGTCCACTCTCTCCATATCTATTCACTATAGAACTGGAAGTTTTAGCTAGAGCATAAGACAACTAAAGGAGATTAGGGGGATACAGACTGGAAAGGGAGAATTAAAAGTGTTGCTATCTGCAGATGACCGGATAGTATTTATGAGTGACCCCAAATATTCTACTGGGAAACTTGTCCTGCTGATAAACACCTTCAGCTGGATACAAAATTAACTAAAAAAAAAAAAAAGATCAATAGGCCCTCCTATATACAAATGACAAATGGGTTGAGAATGAAATTATGGAACAACCTTCACAATAGCCATAAATAATACAAAATATCTTGGTGTAAATCTAACCCAGCAAGAAAAAGACCTGTATGACAAAAACTTCAGGTCTTTGAAGAAAGAAATTGAAGAAGACCTCAGAAGATAGAAATATCTCCCATGCTCATGGATCAGTAGGATTAACATAATAAAAATGGCCATCTTACCAAAAGCAATCAACAAATTCAATACAATTCCCATCAAAATTCCATACAATTCTTTAAGACCTTGAAAGACTAATACTCAATTCCATATGGAAAAACAAAAATCCCAGGACAGCTAAAACTATTCTGTACAATAAAAGATCTCCTGGAGGTACCACCATCCCCGATTTCAAGCTGTACTACAGAACAATAGTAATAAAAACCACACAATATTGACATAAAAATGGACAGGTTGATCAATGGAATAAATCAAAGGCCAAGAAGTGAATCCACACACCTATGGGTATTTGATTTTTGACAAGGAAGCTAAAAGTATACAATGATAAAAAGAAAGCATTTTC
This sequence comes from Montemys delectorum, assembly GCA_019843815.1. Classification (NCBI taxonomy): domain Eukaryota; kingdom Metazoa; phylum Chordata; class Mammalia; order Rodentia; family Muridae; genus Montemys; species Montemys delectorum. The sequence goes on from JADRCD010187290.1 coordinate 21,352, forward strand.
AACAAATGATGCTGGTTGAATTGAACGTCTGCATGTAGAAGAATGCAAATAGATCCATATTTATCACCCTGCACAAAACTCAAGCCAAGTGTATCAAAGACTTCAACATAAAAACAGATATACTAAATCTGATAGACGAGAAAGTAAGGAATGACCTTGAACGCATTGGCACAGGAGACAAATTCCTGAACATAACACCAATAGGCCCTAAGATCAACAATTGTTAATCAACAATTAATAAATGGAACCTCATGAAACTGAAAAGTTTCTGTAAGGCAAAGGACACAGGAGAGACCAGTTGAGGGGAGGACAGAGGAAGACACAACTGGAACAGGTGTGCATCCCTGGGATGAGCTAGAAACCAAGAACAATGGAAACTCCAAAACTCTATGAAGGTGATCTTAATCAAGACTATTAGCAATGGGGGGGATATGGAGCATGAACCAGCCCATCTCCTGTAGCCAGGCAAGACTTCCAATGGAGGGATTGGGACATCACAAAACCTTTGACCAACAATTTGTCCTGTCTATAAGATGTACAGGGAATGGCCAACTAATGAGTGGTCCAGCTTGAGACCCATGTCTTGAGAGGGAACCCACACCCTAACACTGGTAATGATATTCTGCTCTACTTGTGGGCAGGAGCTCAGTATAATCACCATCAGTGAGGCCTCACCCAGTAACAGATGGAAACAGATACAGAGACCCATGCCAAACATTAGGCACAGCTTTGGGAATCCAGTGGAAGAGGGAGAGGAAGGATTGGAGGAGTCAGAGGGATCAAGGACACCACAATAAAACCTATAAAATAACTAATCAAGATGGAACCTCTGACCAGTGAGTCTGCATGAGACTGACCTAGGCCTTCTGCACATATGTTATATATAGTTGTATAGTTGGTCTTCATGTGAGATTCCTAACAGAAGGATCAGTGGGTGTCTCTGACTTTGTTGCCTGACTTTCAGGCTGTTTCCTCCTACTGAGCTTCATCTAGCCTCAGTAGGAGAGGATGCATCTAGTCTTACTGCAACTTGGTATGCCAGAGAGGGTTGATATTCACAGAGGATTCTTTTTCTGAAGAGAAATGGAGAAAAAGTGGAAGTGGATGGGGGAAGGACTGGGAAGGAAAACTGCAGTTGGGATGCAAAGTAAATAAATTAATTAATAAAAATTATGTTTTTAAATGTTTTATAGGAAGTTAATTGAATAAAATAACTTAAACCAACAGTAAATATCAAGGCACTTTCAGCTTATTAGATGTTTTTAGAAAGAACACTTTGGTAAAGATGTGGAAGATAGCAACAGAGAACACTGGGAAGAGGGTGGGTGAGGTGGCTCAGCAATCAGCATATATAACCTTGACCTTAGAAAACTGCCCCAGACACAGAGAGCAGCAGCGACCTGTGACAATCCACATGCAGAATTCATGGGTGACTCACTAGATGTGAAGAGTGTGTGTGCAAAGATGGATGCTGTGCTGATGCCTTGAGTGGCTGAGTTCTGTAGGAGGAAAGATAGTAGGAGCCACTGAAGACAGACTGTGAGTTTGGTTTTAAGCATCAAGGTAGCTCTGAGCTCCAAGGAGATGGCACATAGATAATTCAACATAGACAACTGCACATTTGTAAATTGCCACGTGCAATGGAGGCAATGTATCTTTCTGGTTAAGTGAACATGCTTTGGAGTAGCCTTAACATTTCTTGAAATCCAGTTCTGCCACGTATTTAGCTGGTTGCTTTCACAAGGTCTTCTCATCTAAGATTCAAGAAGTGCAAGATAGTGCTACATATTTATTGATAATTAAATCAAAAGAAGTACACAGTCCACTATGCAGAGAACATTAATCCCAGCGATTTTATTTTCTGGACCAGACTCAGGAGGAAGAAGTAAGCAATTGAACATCCCTGAAAATGATTCAAAGATCCTCTCACAGCAAACGTCGGCAAGATGGCTACTCTGACATAGGAGCCAACACAACAGTGTGCCTTTCGTGGTGCATATAGACAGTGCCTCCAGGCTGCATTTTAGGAAAGAGTAGATGAGAAACTGTCGTCTTGTGTGATGTCTACAGGAGGATTTATAACTCAGAAAATAACATACCTTGTGCTACAACAGTTACTGATTAAGATCCAACTTTTCTGGAGTTGTTTGTACTAAAAAAAAAAAAAAAGGCAGGGCAATTTTTGGAGACTCTGACTTATTAATCCTTGATTTAGAAAATAAATATTTCAGAATCAATTCAGTTCAAAAAAGGCAAATATAAGGTCTCAAGTATAAAGTGGTCAGAGGTCAGATTCAGAGGAGTCATCAAAGATCTTAGTCTCAGGCATTAAATCAAAGCAAAGCAAGAATAACAGAACCATCAAAGCATCAAGGGCAAAAGAGAGATCAGCTACTAAGCAAATCTTGAAATCTCAGAGAAAAAAATATTTACCATTCTGCCATGTGAATCACTTAAGTGGTACTCAAGTGTGATTCCAGGTAGACTCACACATGCCTTAGATTTCATGAGATCTCAAACACAACTAATTACTGACCACATCCACATCTGCAACAAAATCTTAACCAGAGGTCACAAGACAAATGAAAAATTCTCTTCTGAAAGCCATACATTTTTAAAGCAATTCACACTGTGGTAAATTTGCCAAAAATCTTCGCTTGGCAACTGTAAAGCCATTTGTGGTAGTCAATGGTTCCTGCTCTTCTGGAATGTAAAAATAAGGTCAGATGCACATGTTTCAAATTATATACTTCATTTGAATGCTCAGGTAGAATAGAATAGACATAGCCGCAAAGACTCTGAGTGCAAACGGCCCCAGGGCTCTACCTTGCCGTCTTGATGCATCTTTCATCTTTGAAGACCCAACTTTCTTTCTCTAGCAAGTCATTCTGCATTAGCCCCAACTGTGGAGCTCAGACTGCCAGCACCAGGGCAATGAGCAGTGTGCCTGCTCCCCCAACCCTATATCACAGAGCAATGTGCAGTGTGCCTGCCCCCCACAGACACACATCACAGAGCAATGAGCAGTATGCCTGCTCCCCCAACCCTATATCACAGAGCAATGAGCAGTGTGCCTGCTCCCCACAGACACACATCACCGAGCAATGAGCAGTATGCCTGGCCCTCACATCACAGATCATCCCCCAGGGACTAGCATTTGTTGCTGTTTGCATCTCAGAAAACTATTTAAAAGATGAGAAGAGAAAAGAAGTGAAGTATTTTGTAATGGATACCTTTTCCTTTCAACCCTGACCTCACATCATTCTTTCATCTTTGAAGAGAGGAAGAGAAAAAGAAATGGAAGAAAACCTGAGTGGAGGAAGAAGATGAGGAGAAGAGCAAGAATTCGGAGCCTTGGTTAAAGGTTGTAAAGTCTGACAGACCCACGTAGTGCTGCAGCTTAACAACCTTGTGTTAGCTCTTGCCCAATCAGGTTGACTTTCTGTTTTCTCATTTGTCAAGTTGTACTGCTGGTACCTAACTAAGTTACTACAAATAATATAAAAGATGAGTGTGCGAAGCACTTAGCATTGCAAAATGGTCCTTACAAAGCAGGAAGGCCAGGGAAGTTTCCAGACAGAGAAGGAAGAAATCATTGAGGACTGATTCTTTGTTTTGTTTTTTGTTTTTTTTCTATTAAACCAATGTGGAGGTCCCTGATCACCTGTAGAACAATTAGCTGATGCATTTCATTTAACAATGAACGTGCCCCAAATCTTCCTCTTGAGTCTCAAGGTCCACATAAGTACCTGCTCAGGAAGCAAAACCACAGAAAATAACTCAAGTTGCTAAGTATCTGCATGCAATGCATACACAATGAGGTGCAGCAGAGTTTGGAGTGGATTGAAGAGGTCTCAGTGTCTCAGGAGAAGTGGGAGAGAGAGAGAGAGAGAGAGAGAGAGAGAGAGAGAGAGAGAGAGAGCGCAGATGCTCGAGAAGGGGTTGGGGAGGGGCTTGTCGGAGGCACAGGAAGAAGATGCTCCATGGCTGAGTTTTGCTTTGAAATATCAGAAAGATGAAATGAAGAGCTAAGCATGAAGGTGAAATGAAGTCACCTGTGCTGAAAAAGTGTGGCCCATGGGCGAGTCTGTGGCGCATTTTCCTGATTGACAAGTGATGTGGGAGGGCTCAAGTCACTGTAGGCAGTGCCACTTGAGCATTGGTGGCCTTCAGCATGATGAGAGAGCAGGCTGAGCAAGCCAAGGTAGGCAAGCTAGTAAGCAGTGCCCTCCATGGCCTCTGCATCAGCTCCCGCCTCCAGGTTCCTGCCTTGAGTCCTGCCCTGCCTTCCCTGGATGATGGATTTGAGCTATAAGATGAACTAAATAAACCCTTTCCTCCCTGGGTCATTTCAGTCAGGGTTTTTATGAAAGCAATAGACACTTAACCTAGACAGCATCCCAGGCTGGGGAGAAGATGCACAAAAAGCAGCAAGCAAAACAGAAACAAAGGAACTGGACTTAAATCAAGTAAACAAAAAGGTTGTCTGCCTCACCCCCTCCTCCTTCAGATTTCTCACTCCTATCTAATAGACTGATTACTTAGGAGAAAATAAGCAACATTTTTCTATTTTTCTATTTCCGCAGTTAGAGTTTGTAACTACCATTTTCAACAATGAGACTGCATGGGCAGGGGGTAGAGGCTAGGAGTTACAAAGGCGGCGGGGGAGGGGGTCCACTGGGCGCATATCTAGCTCTGTCACTCATAGCTATGTGACCTTACGTAAGTGAACTAACCTTCCAGTGAACTCTCCTTCCTTATACGAAGAACAGGAAGTGTAAACTCTTTGTAGCAGACTGCTTGGAGGGTTGGCCATGCATTTAATAAATTCCTTAATTAAGAAGCACTTAGTGCATAGTATGTGGGAAGAAATCCATGTCTACTGCCAGCAACTGTTATTGTGTATGCCTGTTACTTTAACTGTAACAGAGCCACGGGAAGTACAAACAACTACTTCATACATGATACAAGGAAGAACCAAGGTGAGACCACAATGACTAGACCCTCTAGAAGTGGCAGCCACGATGAGCCCCATCCGAAGCCAGACCTGCCCCACACCTGGCTTGGTGAATGGCCTCCATCCACTCTTTCCCAGCCTGCTCCTCCTCACAGCGCAGCTCCAGTGGTTTCTGACCGTCGTGCCCAAAAAGGACAGTGAAGTAATACTGCAAAAGAAAAAGAAACGCAAAAAGGTTATAGCTTTACTTTTCAGGAGCAGAAAGATAATAACCCAGTATTTGCCTACGAGAGGTATAAACTGACAAAATCTACCAGCATGATGTAAGTCATATTTCAAACTGTAATAGCATGCCTGGTCCAGCCAGGAATGTCTTTGCACCTTGGCTGTGACAGCAAGCATTTTAACACCCCTCTGTAGCACACAGCCCACAGCCCTACTGCACTGCATATTTTTATTTAAGAACAAAAAGAACATAGCATCAGTTTGCCAATGAAGAATAAAAAGTTAAAGCTAACATGAAAACATTTCCTTCCAGAAGCCTTCGTTGTGGAGTGTGTGGTAAAGCAGTAGGGAGCAGGAGTCTACTCCACTGGACCAGCTGATTCTATTACCTGACCTATGCTATATCCAGGCTCCACTCTGAGAAGTGCCATGGCTATCACTACATCTAATTGCTGCTTTTGTCTCTTCTGCAGCCTTAGCAAGCACCATCAACGGCTTAAGCCCCATGTCACAGACAAATCATATTTAGCATGGGAAGGGAATATAGTTGCCATCCTGGTGGTAAGTCATAATCAGAATCTCATTTTGATGAGTGTAATCGAATTTTTTTGTTGGATAGAAGAAGAAGAAGAAAAAAAGAAATGGTTTTATCAGGATTAAAATTATTTATCTCATTTGAACTTTATTTATAACCATCCCAAGCTGGAAACAATGCAAATATCCTCTCACGAGTGAGTAAATAGACAGATTCCCGGTACACCTTCCCAGCAGGACATTCTTCATCAGTAAAAAGGACCAATTCTTGATAAAGTCAGCAACTCAAATGCTTCTCAAAAGTGCTGAATAACACTTAAGAAATCAGCCTCAAAGGGTTACCTTCTGGAGGACTAGAGAGCCAACACAGTGGTAGAGAGCTCTCATTATGTTTGCAAAAGATCTCACTCTCTTCCCAGCACCCATGTCAGACTATCTGTAACCTGCCTATCACTCCAGTCCCAGTGAAGACAACACCCTCTTCTGGCCTCTGAGGGTACTTACACATGTGCACACACACACACACACACACACACACACTTAAAATACAATTTTTTTTAAAGTTTTATATTCTATAATTTCTTTTATGTGTTACTACTGAAAAAGTAGCAGAAAACAAATCAATTTTTTTCTGGGGGCCAGGGAAGAAGTATGTGTTTATAAAGAAACACTACAAGAACTTTTGCTGAGATCTCCCCTTCATCCCCTGTATTCCCTTAAAAACAAACAACCCAGATCATTGGCCTATGAGTATAGATCAATATGTCATTAGGAGTCATTTTATTGCTATCCCTTTATCAGAATAACAGTATAGGTTTACTCCTAGGCCTATGTCCTATGTAGTCTCAGATTCTTAGCTATTTTAATAGTGTTAGGAAGGGGTTCATCTCACGGAGTAGTCCTTACATCCAATCAAAAAGTGGTTGGTTACTGTCATGACATATGTGCCACTATTGCACAAGTCTATCTTGCAGACAGGTGATTTTTGTAGGACGCAGGATTTGTAGATGGGTGTTATTGATGATTACCTGGTCCTCTAGTAGCAGGCAGAGTAAAGTATCTTCCAGGACCATGAATGCTAGTCAGTAGGGATAAAGCTTCTAGTAGGGCACCAGCTTGACTCTCCATGCTGAATGATATAAGTAAATGTACTGGCTAGTTTTATACCAATCTGACACAAGCTAGAGTCATCAGAGAGGAAGAAGCCTCAACTGAGAAAATTCCTCTCTAAGGCCAGCTGTGGGCAAGCATATATGGCATTTTCTTAATTAGTGATTGATGTGCCC
>JADRCD010187291.1:0-12678 GCA_019843815.1 Montemys delectorum
CGTCCTCTGGAGCCCCAGGCCAAACTGGACACTGGGCATGCTCAGAAATGAAAGGCTGGAGCCGACCTATCTCCTGGCATATGCTCAGGGCTCTGAAAGCTACAGATTCTGATACCAGGTCCCTGGGAGGGAAATCTGGGTGCGCCATCACTGCATTTGCTCCAGGTGGGTTGGCATGGTTCTGGCCCAACACATACTCACTTATGTATTGAATCTGTGTGTATGTGTTCATGTGTGTGTACCCGTGTGTATGCACAGGCCACGATGCTGGGCATCTACATCTATCTCCCTTTGCTTTATTTTTTGAGGCAGTCTCTCACTGGACCTGGAGATCACTAGTTTGGCTAGAAGAGCTAGCCAGCAACTCTCAGGAATCAGTTTGTCTCAGCTCACTCTGGGCTGAGGCTACAGGTGTACGTGGGTGTTGGGGATTTGAACTCAGGTCCTGGTACTTGTGAAACGAGCACTTTACACATCCTCCCAGCCCTCCTCCCCTCCCCACACACATTTTAACCTTCACTTGCTAGCATGGATGAACAATGAGAAGCAAGGACCCAAGCCCCACACTTGTTTAGGCATCTGACCAGAGGCTGCATTTGGCCATGCTAATGTCTATCCAGTAGACCAGGCTAGCCCCAAACTCAGAGATCAGCCAGCCTCTGCCTCTTAAGCTCTGGGGTTCAAAGTGTGTGACATCATACCCGGTTCTTTGGGGTTGTGTCGTTTTGTTTTGTTTTTAAAAAATAAGAGAGTCATGGGCTGGAGAGCTGGCTCAGTCGTTAGGAGCACTGGCTACTCTTCCAGAGGTCATGAGTTCAATTCCCAGCAACCACATGGTGGCTCACAACCATCTGTAATGGGGTCTGATGCCCTCTTCTGGTGTGTCTGAAGACAGCTACAGTGTACTCATATAAATAAAATAAATAAATAGATCTTTAAAAAAAGAAAAGGAAAGTCACATTATATAGTCACAGTGGCCTGGAACTCACTCTGTAGGCCAGGCTGGCTTTGCATCATAAAGACCTCGCTTCTGTCCCAAACTACTGGGATGACAAACGGGCACTGCCCATCACATGGATTCAGAACACCTTCAAGACCCAGCTTACACCAAGTTCTACAGGATGCGAAATCACAGCTTCCCGGGTGACTGTGTCCCAAACCCTCTAAGGTCGGGCTGTTCTTCCCAGGGTTTTTCGTGCAGCCTTCCTGCTCAGTGCAGAATGCAGGTCAGACTTGAGACGCACCGGCATACCTGTGGAGTCCTTGAACATCCATGTGCTGTGTGATTCCTCCTCCAAAGGAGACCGGCTCTCGGACTCGCTGAACTGGCTGCGCCGGAGCGTGTGGGAGATGGGCGCCCTGCGACGGCTTCGCTTACTCAGCTGCACCCGGGTCTTGAGGGCACTGGAGTCGAGGACCGAGGTTTGCTTTGGGGGTAGCGAGGAGAAGGCAGGAAGGAGAGAAACTGTAAGTGGAGGGTACCATTTGTGTGTAGCCTGGTTCATACGGGGTGTTCCTGGGGGCCCACGGGGTCCACCTGTCAAGCTCTAACGGCACCCTCGATGCTGTGAGCCTCAGCTTCCCCATAGAAGCCGTGCAGGCAGTGCCCTAGAATGCAAGTGGGCAAACGGGGCATAGCCTGTGATGTGGCACAGGCACAGGCACACATATAGACCAGGGGCTCAATATGTGCCTGTTTTCTGTCTGTCTGATGAATAGCTGAGCGCATTCTCTCGTTCTTTATAACAACCATATTCATGAAGTCCCTGAGGTATTCGCTGTGGCCCCCATGATAATCCACAGTGCAAGTGGGAGGGGAAGGATCACGTACAGAGCACCACTAAAGGAAGGAGTGCCTTCCATGTCCACAGGGCCACCCTGGGACATCTCCAAATGGTCCCCACAGGACACCCAAGTCATTGTGGCATCCCACATATCCCTCAGTTTACTCCATACTTAGGGCCGTCAGCATATGGGCAGGCTTGGCAGCCATGTCAACCTGCTAATCCAAAAGACAGGCAGGGGCTATCACACCCCTCCCCTCCCACCAGGGTATCAGTCTGGACCTAGGATGGAGCCAGCTATCGGGAACCCAGGGCTGTTGCTGCCACTGCTGCTTACAAGAGCACAACAGGAAGTGCTCAGAGTTCTAAAAGGAATGTCCAGTGAGACCTCTGTGTCATGTGACCCATACCATGAGCACACGTGAGCTGCAGCAAGCAGTGAGAGCTCAGTGGGTGACCGCTGAGAGTGAATAACGGATCACCTGCTGAAATCCTTACAACACCCGGAAACATGGGCGCCATGCCTGCTTATATGTCACAGGACCTCAAAGGCTGATCTTGGCTCTTTCTGTCTACACTCTTGCCTAGAGGTTACACAGGAAAGACCTTGAGGTGTGTAGGTCGTGAGTCCCCTTGGAGGCCCATTAGGGGACCCTCAAGGGCATTGGGAGTATTAGTTACCCAAGAGTAAGGACAGGGGCTTGACTATCAGGAGTGAAGGTCCCTTGGAGGCTCTATCAATGATCTCTTATCCTCCACTTTCCTTATATACTCTGGTGACAGTCCCTATCTTCCACCCTCCTTGTAGACTACAGGGATGACCCCGTCCTGCATCCTCCAGGAGCCTACGGTTTCTGGAGCAGGGTCGGGATCAGTTCTGCTCCTGAAAAGACGAGAGCAGAACACCGTGCAACCTGGGTCCCGGGATAGTGGGTACCTGAGGGATGATTGTGCCGTGAGACCTACGCAAGCTCAGTGCAGGCCCAAGAAGAGGGTCCATGCCTGGAATGGCTGCCACAGAGAGTCCTTCATGCCTGCTGAGTAAGAACCTGGAGAGGTTTCTGTGTTTGCTCTAGGCGGGGCCTGGGCTGTGCTCAGCCAGCCGAGAGTGGCAAACCACAGGCAGACAGACCCACGAGGAGCGCTCACGGCATATTGTACCTTGGACACCACAATCACCTCGGAGACCATAGAGCTGGATGTGCGGGTTACTAGTAAGAAAGCTGAGCATCAGAGAGATGAAGGCGTTTGCCCCAAGATGCACAGCTAGTAAGGGGTGTCCTATGCTACAGGAGGGTCCACGTCAAAGGCTCTGTCCCCTGCTCACTGCAGGGGTTCCTGGCATACAGAGCCTGTCCCGGGGGTAGGGAGGTGGCGATCCCACCCAGGCCACAGCGTCCTTTTAGTAAATGCCTGTTTCTGGCCCAGCCACCCCCACTGGCTTACATGGATGAAGGAGAAATCATCCTCTCCATCTGCAGGACACACGTCTGATGGAGGCGGCCCCTCTGGGCCATCTGTGGACTCCAGCTCGGAACTGGAGCGGTCCGCGCTGGAGCTGCGCCGGTCCCTGGAGCTGTCATGCTGTTCTACTGATGTGGACTCGGTGTATGAGGACAAGTGACTTCCTGGAGGCTGCTTTCCCACGGATGTCGCACTGCTGTCGGGAGACGGAGACTCGGGGCCAAAACTGCAAGGAAAGGAGGAAGGTGACAGAAGTCACCAGGGGGTCCTAGAACACCAAACCCCAAGCGTATGAGCATGCAGCTCAGAGTTCAGGCTTCTGACAACAGCAGCTAGGGGTCCGTTGTCCCATGAGACACTGCTCAGGTCCAGAACATGAATGTTCCTCTGACTCCAGAGACTATGCACCGCCCAACACATGAGCTGCTGGGCGAAGGTTGCAAAGGAGAGCCAAGATCCAACCTAGAGTGATGGTGGCACATCTGGAATCTCGACAGGAGAAGGCAGAAGCAGGAGGGTCAGGGGATAGAGGCCAACCTGGGCTATAGAGCAACTACCTGTCCACAAAAACACACACACACACAGACACAGACACACACACACACACACACAGAGAGAGAGAGAGAGAGAGAGAGAGAGAGAGAGAGAGAGAGAGAGGAGACAGAGAGACAGACAGACAGACAGAGACAGAGAGAAGAGAGACAGACAGAGAGACAGAGACAGAGAGAAGAGAGACAGAGAGAAGAGAGACAGAGAATGATGAATGAACGAGAGGCAACACAGGCCGTGGGGAGGTATGTGGTGAACACACACACACACAGAGGAGACAGAGAGACAGAGACAGAGAGAAGAGAGACAGAGAATGATGAATGAACGAGAGGCAACACAGGCTGTGGGGAGGTATGTGGTGAATTTCAAGGCTCTGAAGAGAAGAGCATCAGGTGGCTCAGACCTCAGGTCCTTCCATGTGGGGACCTGCTGGGACTCATCAGTCCACTTCTAACACCAACCTTGAGGACCTTTGTAAAGACAAAACCCACTTCCCCCGGCTCTGTGCACTCCTTGATGACCTGCACATCTGACACAATGCGGGGTCCCATGTGGGCAGCTCATGTTGCATTTCCACTGGGTGATGGCAAGGCAGGTCAGAGGGCCCCCAATAACCAGCAGAGAAGACTGGGCCTTGGGCCTCCCGATTCAGATCAACAGCTGCCTTGCTCATTCAGCCAGCCAGCCTGCCAGTTAGTGAGTCATCTAGTCAGCCAGTGAGTTACTCTGTCATCCATCCATCCATCCATCCATCCATCCATCCATCCATCCAGTCACCCACCCAGTCACCCAGTCAGCCAGTGAGCTACTCAGTCAACCAACCAGCCATTCATTCATTCATTCATTCATTCATTCATTCATTCATTCAGCCAGTCTCTCATTCAGTAACCCAGCCAGTCACCCAGTCAGTGAGTCAGGTATTCAGTCACCCACTCAGTCAGTCACCCAGTCAGCCAGTGAGTCAGTCAGCCATTCATTCATTCATTCATTCATTCATTCATTCATTCAGACACCCAGTCAGAGAGTCAGTCTGTCAGTCAGTCAGTCAGTCTAGTCAGTCACTCATTCACTCCCTCACCCATGCATTGGGTCCCTCTCCCTTTAGCCATTCCCTTGCTCACTCAGTTCCTTACTTGCTCACACAGTTACTTGCTCACTCACTCACTCAGCCAGTCACTTACTACTAGCTCAGTCTCTCAGTCCCTCCCCTCACACACTCAGTCCCCCCTCCTTTACAGACTCAGTCCCTCTCTCCCTCACATACTCAGTCCTCCCTCCCTCACACACTCAGTGGAGGAGACTTGAGTACCTTCTCTTCCAGGCACCATGTGGAAAATGGCATCTTGAGTGGATTTTGGGCACACCCAGGCCACCAGGACCACTGCTGATGGAAACATTGTAGCCACAACTTCTCCTCATACACCCAAAGAACTCTGAGCTTAGACAGTGCTGCACAGGAGGGCTCACCTGACACCCCTGGGGCAGAACCCTCAATCCTGGAGTGCTAGTCTGTTTCCCAACTCCAAGAGGCTTTTGTGGTTAGGGCATGAGGGTCTTAACCAGGAAGAGGGCAAACCCAGAGGCTGAGGGAAGTACCCCCCTCCAGGCAGCAGAGGGCACCACTGTCCAAGGCAAGAGAGCCTAGTCCCAGGAAGCTGCAGTTCCTCTGGAGGACAGCAGGGGGCACCTGCCACCGGAAGCGCCACAGTCTCAGCTCTTGAGACAGAAGCTGTGGGAATGGGGTTGCTGCAAGGACTCAGGGTCCTTTTGGAAACAGACACGGACAACCAGCCAGTTGGGAGCTCCCACAGGGATGCTTACAAACACTGGAGGGAGCTCAATACACACATAAGTCACAGGTTAGGAGCAGTGGGAGAGATGGGGGCCCGGGTACAAGCCCAGCTCACTCAGCCACTGGTCCCTGAACTCTCTCTGAGCCTCAGTTTCCCAGCCTGGCATGATGTCCACAGACCACAGGGCTACTCAGTCAGGCATGACCGGAACCTGCAGCAGATGCCAGACACCTGTGTTTTCTGTGGGGGAGGAAGGTGCCCGTGGGGAGATTCATCTCATCAAACCTGTGCCCCCATGAGGGAGGGGTGGGTTCTCTACCCGCTCTGGTCTGCAGTACCCAACAGCTGCCCCTGGAGTTCCTTCCTAGCCAGGCAGAAGAGGATCCTTTGAGCCACACACATGCTCACTGCTTATAGAATGGTGTGTGGACCATGAATCATCAGATATGTGTGTGCATGTGCTCGTGCACGCACACACACACACACACACACACACACACACACACACACACCTGACAGCAGACACACAAATGCAGCTGTGACTCTGGGACCCACAGCGGATCTTTGTTTTTACACTTTGACATTGGTTGTTACTGTTCATTGTGCACGATTGTTTCCTGGGCTTGGGGTGGACCCAGGGCTGCTGTCTGTCCATCTTTGGAGTGTTTACATAGTGGAAAAACACACCAGACACAGAGCTTACCATGAGTGACACACATTACAGCGCTGTGCAGCCGGCCCCAGAGTCTCATGGGAGGGACCAGGCTTTGACACTGTAATATGACACTGGTGTCTACAAATGTTTTAAGGCACGCATGGTGCAGGCCTCATATGCACATGGGGAACCTCGGGTCTGATGAGCCTCAAAGTGATCTGCTACCACTAGGTCCCCAGACCGTCGCCCACACTACTGACCTGCCTCCTGTTTACAGCAGTATTCGAACTTACTAAGTCTATCTGGATGTCTGTCCTTGTGAGTATCTGTCCCTGTGGGTCTGCCTGTCACATAGTGTGGATGTCTGGGTGTCTGTCTGTCCCTGTAGGTGTCTGTCCCTGTAGGTCTGCCTGCTTCTGCACACTCCTGACTGTGTCCAGGCTGCTTGCCCATCATCAATATATTGGACTTTATCTCCATCTTTTTGAGGTTTTCTTATGCCCTTTGTATAACAATGGCCTCTTCCTGTTACAATTTCTTAAAATAGAGAAATTTCTGAGTCAGTCATGTAGACTCTGCACTGAATTGTTTTATGTCAACCTGACACAAGCTACGGTCATCGGAGAGGAGGGACCCTCAATTGAGAAAATGCCCCCATTAAGAATAGACTGTTTGTGAGTAAGGCTGCAGAGCATTTTCTTAATTAGTGATTGATGCTGGTGGAGCCATCCCTGGGCTGGTGGTCCAGGGTTCCATAAGAAAGCAGGCTGAGCAAGCCAGGGGGAGCAAGCCATTAAGCAGCGCCCCTCCATGGCCTCTGCATCAGCTCCTGCCTCCAGGGTCCTGCCCTCACTGCCTTTAGAAATGAGCTGTGATGTGGATATGTACACCTTTTCCTCCCCAACTTGCTTTAGGTCACGTGTTAATCACAGCATCAGAAACCTAAGCAAGGCAGCCTCAATCCCATCTGTGCCACCAGGTGCCCGGCAGCCTCACCCAGGTGTGTCCTACCTGCCCCCGTTCTGGTGCTGCTCTGCCCAGGTCCCATACTGGCTGTCGGCTTCCTGCACCAGGGTGTCGGTATCCTTGGCCTCGGGTGCTCGCCTGGAGAAACACTGCTTCAGCTGGTTCTGCAAGAACACGAGGAGGGATTCAGGCACGGTCACAGGCCCCACAGCCCCCGGCTCCCTGATGCCCTCAGACGGGGCTTCCCATGTCAGGACAATGCCCCGGCCTGCAGAGACAGGACAGGAAGCAGCACTTTCATGGCTCAGATGGACACTCTGGACCCACTGTGTCTTGGTTCCAGTATAAAATGTCCCCTGTAGCGCCTTTGTGTGAACACTTGGTCTCCACTTGGGAGGTTATGAAATCTTTGGGGCATAAGGCTTCACCAGCAGTGTGGGCTGCTGTTAGCCGGCTTAAAGTGAATCTGTCCTGCTTCCTGCCCCAACTCTCTGCTTCCAGATCCTCCATGTGAACAAACTTCTACCACTAGGGACCAAGCAGCCCCTGTGGCCAGGCCTTCCCCACCACAGTGGGCTGTGCTTTCTGGAGTGGTGGGCAGAGAAAACCTCCCCTCTATTAACCAGAACCCCTTCAGTTAACCAGAACCCCCTCCATTAACCAGAGCCCTTCAGTTAACCAGATTTCCCTCCATTAACCAGAATCTTGATATAGTGCCATCTATAAAAGTAACTTATCAGAGCCAGGTACAGGGTCCTGATGAGCGTCACCTGGCTCTATTGGTGCCCCTGTCCAACACAGTGCAGCCTATCTCCTCCCTCTTCAACGCTCTAGGAACACCAGGCAGGCCTGTTCCCACTTTTCAGATTTACCAGACCACCGCCCGGCACTGTCCAGCCTGTCCAGCAGTGACCCTGAGGCTGCACCAAGTCACCTGACATGAGGCCACCTCAGAGAGCTCAATCCAACAGGGAAAGTGATGCCCTGGACCATGGGCATGACTTGCATTCTGGGAGCAAGGGGGCAGGTCATCACAGAGCTAGCCATGGGCTCCATTGAGTGCCTGACATCAGGGGTGGCTCCTGAGTCACCATGACATCTGCACTGCTGACTCCCCCACTCCTCTGGATGGTATGTAGAAGGCCTTGTCTTGTGTTGTCACCATGGAAACCAGCCACTATGCCCTGGAGCTCTCAAAAGTAACCAAAAGTGGCCTTGGATGGGCTGCTTGCTCGGCTCGGCAATGGTTCAGATGGCCTAGCCTGGCCTTTCATGACTCTCCCAGCTACCATCTTTCAATGAGGACTCTGGAGGTGGAGGATGAGTAGGGAGAAGATGATCCCGACATGGCTCCCTCCCACTTCAGAACATCTCAGCTAAGCAACAGAGTACAGCTGCATCAGGAGCAGCCTTTCTGTGTGGCCTCAGGGCCAGGGCCCACCTCTGTTGCAAAGGAGTTACAATGGGAGCTGGGGTGGGGGGCTCATTGGTAGAGCATCTGTCAGCATCACATACACTCACTTATATAGAGACAGCTGTGTGCACACACACCCTACACATTCATACAGACACATATGCAGATACACATGCACACACCCACATACAGACACATATGCACACCCATACCCACGTATAGACACACATGAACACACACACACAGACACAACAGGCACACACAGACACATATGCACACACAGACACACATTTACACACACATGCACACCCATACCCACACATAGACACACATGAACACACACACAGACAGACACACAGGCACACACACAGACACACAGGCACAGGGAACATCTTTAAATAATCTATCAACCAAATAAATCATCCTGGGTGACTCTAGTCTCGGATTTTCTTTGGGTCAGTCCCTCCACATGCTCACTCCTCGGTGGCCAGAGAACACCCCCCTGCGTGGGACACAGTGCTGGTCACATGAGTCCCAAGGGTGGTGGCTGCTAAGCAGCTGGCTGTTTTGACACTCAGAGTCAGCCACAGTGTTGATCCGCGGGCTGTCAGAGCATCTCAGTGCACACTAGCCAAGACACTGAACACAGTGTGGCCCAAGACAGGCTGATGGCTCTCCCAGCCTGAGGCAGCACAGGGGATGGACCACAGCATATTATGGCGTGGTGGGAGCTCGAGCTGGGGCAATGCTTGTATTTTTGCATCCAAGGAACATGGGACATGTCCCAGGGCCTGGAACCCTTGAATTCTCCCTGGGACTCAGTATGGAACAGATGCCACAGATCTTTCCCAACTCCACGCAAGCTCGATGCCAAAGCCTTCTGGGAGATCTCATGGCTGGAAGGCCCCACAGTCAGCCGCTTCCCAAAGGACCTGCAACTCTTATACTTTCTAGAAAGCTTTACATTCAGAGTTCACTTGAAGACAAAACCTTCTGCTGACTGTGTGTTCTCTCAGCTCTGCCCAAGCTCCCTAGGCACAGGCAACATTGGGCAGGCAGACAGGCAGGCAAGCCAAGGCCTCTGAAGCAGCTGCCTCCTGGGCAACACTCAGCTGGAACATATCCCTGTCCTGTTCTTCTGGTGCAGATGGCACACTGTGGCCAACAACATCCTTTCTGAAGCAGACAGTGAGGCGTCCTCCTGGGCCAAGTGCTGTCTTAGGAGACAGGAATACCTCCATGGCGACTTCCTGTGACAAAAATGGTAAGACTGTACAGAGGTTGTGGCCCTTTGCACAGGTCTGGCTTGGACAGCAGCTGAGACCTCTGGTGGTAAGGAGAAAATCCTATTTCAGTCAAAGGTGGAAGAGACAGGATGAGCCTGAAGGTAAGATAAGAAGAACACCTGCGCTGTGAAGGTGGGCTCTCCTTAGACACCCAGGAGCCACTCCCTCCCTCACTGCAGGGGCTCACAGAGGCTAAGCCAGTGGCTCTCACAGCTCTAAGTCAAACTGTGGCTTCTTCCCTCCCTACAGCAACACAGATCTTCAGCTCATCTGTCCCAAGTCTCGGCAGTTCAGGCTCCTCCCTTTGAGGCCTCCCTGTTTGTGACTGAATGCTGAGCCCTGCTTTTCCCCCGAGAAAGCAGGTCCTTCTCTTCCTCCTCGTCGATCCCCCTCCATAACGCTGCAAGCCTCCTCCAGCCCTACACTGCTATTTCCTCTTTCACCCCAAGGAGATGAGGAACCTGTACAAGACAGCTTGTGGTCCCCGGTGACCCAGGCAGGAGCATGTCTGCAAACACAAGACAAGCTCGGTGGGATTGGTTCATGCCAATAATCCCTGCACTTGGGGGATGAAGGCAGGAGGATTGCCATGAGTTCAGTGCTAGCCTGGCCTACCAAAGTTCAAGGCTAGCCAAAGC
Source organism: Montemys delectorum (assembly GCA_019843815.1). Taxonomy (NCBI): domain Eukaryota; kingdom Metazoa; phylum Chordata; class Mammalia; order Rodentia; family Muridae; genus Montemys; species Montemys delectorum. Next base: position 10,550 of record JADRCD010187291.1, read on the forward strand.
TTCATTGTAAGAACCCATCTCAAAAGAGAGGTAAGTCTTGGTAGGTAGGAGCAAGCGTCAACATCCTGGCCTCTGCCATAGTTCTGCTAAGTCTTAAATCAGAGGAACCAAATCCTAGACACTAGACCCCGGGGATCCCGGGGAGGCCAGTCAGTCTGCACTTCACCTACAGAGGAGGATACCAAGGCAAAGCGTAGTGACAGGGCCTGGAGGTGGGGAGAGGGGGAGCTACATCTGTGGGAGCCATAGCTCTTTTCAGACCCCCAAACTACTTGCTCTACCTTTCCCACAATGCTCTAGGAGGTTCTGATGAGGACACACAGGAAAACAATGTTTTGAAACCCTTGGGGAAGGCCAGATGGCAGCACACTCCTTTGATCCTGGCACTCGGGAGGCAGAGGCAGGCAGATCTCTTGTGGGTTCGAGGACAGCCTGGTCTACATAGGGAGTTCTAAGACAGCCAGAGCTATACACAGAGAAACACTGTCTTGAAGGAAGGGAGGGAGGGAGGGAGGGAGGGAGGGAGGAAGGAAGGAAGGAAGGAAGGAAGGAAGGAAGAAGGGAAGGAAGGAAGAAGGGAAGGGGAAAGGAAAGAAGAGAAGTCAGAAATCTGGGATTTGAAAACCCACTGGCTTGGCCCAGCAACTAAAAAGCCCCAGGACCACGGTGGTGAAGTTCCTCCCCAAGGTTTGCACTGAGAGACCAGGCTAGCATACTTCTATGTCTATGTGGAAACAAGTCAGAACATTTGTCTCTCAGTTTAAAAGCTGCATGTTTAGCTGAATCAGCATGCTTCATCGCGGAAGTTTATGTCAGGGAGACAAGCAAGCACACTTGCCAGGTTCCCGGACACAGCCGCTCCCAGCAGGATTCACCGTCATTGCAAAACGCGAACAGCAGCCGACACTGAGAAGGGGGTGTGGGCCATAGAATACAGAGTCCACGCTGGGCGATAAAAACGACGACATGAGTACAGAACATTTGCCGTCACGGAAAGACGTGTCCAAAGGGTCCCGAGGAGAGTTTGTCAGGAAAGCATCTTGTCTTGTGTGTGTAAGCAAACGAAATGTCTAGGTTCCTTGGCAAATCGGCTCACAGCTGTGCTGAGAGTGGGATCGCCCCTTATAGACCGAGGCTCGACTCGGCACGCATGTACGCCTGGGGTTTCACCTTGCGGATGAATCTGAGGTGAATCTGGATAAAGCAAATCTGACTCCTTCCTGTTGTCCTGTTATACAAGCTGTCAACTTGGCAGGATCTAGAATCACCCAGAAGAGACACCTGTGGGCGTGTACGTGAGGGGTTGATGGGAGATCCTCACTACACAAGGGCGGCCTCATCTCACTGGCCGGGCTCCCAGACTGAATAAAGAGGAGAGTGTGAACGGAGCACCAGCACCCATCTCTCCCTCCTTTCTGACTGTGGGTGCCACGTGACCCCACTCTCTGGCTGTCAGGCCTTGCAGCCATGATGGGCTCTAGCCACAGGCTGCCTTGCTTGGGTATTTTGTCAGGGACTGATACATCAGGTAAGTACACAAGCGCCCCTGACAAGTGAAACTCCATTGCAAGCAGGAGGCTGGCAAGACTGTGTGTACCCTTAGGCAGTGCTTTGCTGACTCCAGATCCACAGCCCAAGCCCTTGGAGAAATGCCAGGCCTGTAGTAGTTATTGAGTAGATACATTGGGGATACATGTCTCTGCAAATGCATACATATGCATGCATATACACACACACATACATCCTATACATATACACACATACACATATACATGCACACACATACATATATACATCATATACACACACATATACACATATACATACACACATATATCATATATATACACACATATACATACATATACACATATACATACACACATACATTATATACATATACACACATATATACACATATACCAAATACACACATGTAAATATACATACAATACACAAATGTATATATACATACATGTACATGATATACATATATGTACACATACATCATATATATACACACATACTCATATACACACATATCATATATACATATATACAACTTACATACACACATATCACATATATGTATATATATACATACACATACATGCATGCATACATACATA